>JAWWEO010019083.1:0-17282 GCA_035582975.1 Ormyrus labotus | reverse complement strand
GAAGGATTTTCACCGTTAAAAGCGGGGTTCGAAAATCGAACCTGTAAGCGGGGTTCAGCGGGGGGGATGCGGGGGGGGGAGTCTTAATTTAGCCTTACAACTATATATAGAGAGATATATATATACATTCTTTTAAATATGTGTTTTTAAAATTTAATGCGGGTGTACCTCTTAAGTGGTTCTTAAACCGAAAAACTTTCAAAAAATCGAAATTTTTTTTACATATTTTGATTCTATATATCATTCAAAATTTTTAAATTTGGAGCTTTATATCGCCATAGTCGTCTCCCGTCAGGCGTCTGCTATTCTATGTGCTATGGCATGTTTTGTGCTATTCAGTTCAGTCTGCAACGTGCACGTTGAGGTTACATTCTTGTATTTGTTTACTTTAAAATAAAAACAAATATTAAACTTTAATTTCGCATTGAAAATATCGGATGTTCATTTTGAGTATTTAATTAGGCTTATTAAAGAGTGTGATAAAAATTGATATTTAAAATGAACATCCACATATACAAAAAAATTCTTATCTTTTTGGTGATAAAGGGAAGTAATGTTATGTAGACTGATGAAGTGGAGCAGACTGCAAAATTAAAAAGCTCCTGCTTCAAAATCCTGTTCTTCTTCTGTCAAGGTGAGTCCTAATTTTTTGTATATTTATCTCTTCTTTTTGGTGTTCTCTTGCTGTTCTTGTTCAGCTTTTCTGATGCGTATTTGATCTTTTTTTGCAGCAGCGGCCACTGTAAAAAGGCCAGGTCTTACACCTAATTGCTACATTACTCTCAAGATGCCGGACATTCCATCATTGAACTGCAAAGTGGCAATTCCTACTGCAAGTTTGAATGTATGAAGGCCAACGAAAATACTTTTTGGACAAAATTTCCATAAGGTGTTATCGAAACTTTTGTTGGAGTTCTGTGTGTGACCTTCAAGACATTTTTTAGAAGTGATACAGAAGTCAGTTTTATGAATACTGGCCGGATAGCAACTATTACAGGCTGAGGCAAAGATTTTTTATATTTAAAATCTTGAAGTTGATGAAGAGCTTCTGCCTTCCAAATGATACCAGGTGGCTCAGATATCTCTATTCATGCCGCATAAAGATGTTAGATTATTGCGGATGGTTCCTGTGTAGTATGTCTACATTGTGATGATGGTCTTATCGGTAAGTTGTTCTTTGCCCTGTGACAATTTGAGGGGATCACTCAAACTGTGACAACGGCTGTAAAGGAAAAGGGTCGGGTAGCTAGGGAGAGCGCGTGGTTTGGCACACAGCCGGTACGCGAGTGACTAATAATGCTAAAAAAAAGGAATATACACTGCTGAAATTATTTTCACTGTAAGTTTATTTTAATGAATAAAGTAAACGCGAATTCACAAAATTAAAGGGCACCAGTCGCGAGAACATTTGCGACACCAAAACCCACACCGTATGCGCCGCGAGCACACACCCAAACGACCGCGCGCAAAAAGCGAAAACGAGCCACTTAACATGCTCGGAAAACCGAAAGAATTAATTGCTAAATTATCACGACCTCGCAATACCACTTACAGAAATCACAAACTTTCTAGTTCAGCCACGTGGCTGTAGATTATCCGGATCTCTAATTATAATTTACAAAGTGTGCGACCGCGTACGATAACTGATCCTTGGAGAGTGATGAGCAAGGCAAGCAAGCGAGAGCGCGCTGGTTCGTCTTGTCCATCCGCGCAAGCGCACTCACCGCGCGAGACATCGATCGAGCGATCGATTCTCGGCGCTCGACTCGTTGAGGTGAGGTTGGCTTCGCAAGTCTCAAGTGTAGTTGCTGTATAGGATCTTCTTCAAGCTGCTACGATGCCGGGTAAGTCCATTTTTCGTTCCAGTAGTTTGATTCTTGGCTAATTGGAGCTCGACTCCTCTTCTTTTTTCGTTTTCAGGTACTGGAGATTCGGGTGACTAGCAGCGTATGCGGAGCCGGGTGCGATGAAAACCGCGCAGCTTGCAAGAAGCGGGACTCCCTGTTGAAGCTACTGTCAGTGTAACAGTACAAATTGTACTAGTTACAATTATTATTAATTATCATTATTTATGATTAATCGCGTCGTTCAGCTGCCCAGAACAGCCGATGCTCGACGCGTTCATTTAAGCTCCCTTTAGCCAAGCGAATGACTAAAGGGAAGAACAGGCTATCGAAGCAGCTTTTAGATTCATTTAGAATATGGCAATTCAAGAATGAAGATTCAAGAAAGCGATCCTCTATCAACCAACCTCAAATCTACCGAGGAAGCCGAAGCGACAAATAAAAACAACACGAATCTTGCCTTCGCGTGCTCAAAGGCATAGCCAGCTCTAGTAAGCCAAGCCTCGCTGTGCATCTCAACAGGCTGCTCTTGAAGATCTACAAAATAAAAGCTCTTGTATAAGCTGCACTGCCGGATCCCCAAACATCAGCAGCTGCAAATACATAAATGGAGAGGCGACATAATCTCCGTATTGGCGCGACGTCAACGTGCGCCGCTGGAGAGGAGCATCTTCGATAACATTTTGCAACTTTAATCGAAGTATCATTCTAGAGCAGCAGCATTCAATATTTCAAATTTACGCGGGCAGATACAAGAGCCCGCGACTCTCCGACTCGGCAACGTCCAAACGCCGGTCGTGCTCTTCGCACGCAACGTCGCGCTCGCGAAGAGAGACAGCGCAGGCGCGACGCGCGAGAGATCGGCGACACCGGCGAGCGCAAGAGGCAAGAACACAGTGGCGAGACTCCGTCCCGATCCTCCGACCGGAACACACGTGTTTTGGGCAGCTTGCGCCAAGGATTAGTGCCAGGGCAACCGCATGCAAGGATCAGCTCCAGGAGAAGAGGCCATCAGGACTTGACAACCTCAACGATAGTAAGACTTCCTAAATCTTAGTTGTAGGCACTCCGGAAAGCGAGCATCGGTCGCGTGCGCGAGCAATTCCTCCGCCTCTCGAAGGAATCAGCACCCCGCTCTCCGCGAAGAATTAGTCGGATTAGCTCATAGTTTTATAGTTTAAAACATTTTAATTGCTGCCTTTGAGCAGCTCGCGCCCATCATAATTATTAATAAACGTCTAGTTTACTTTTGAAATCTTTAATAATAATTATTTCTATCCAGTACCTTTCCCTAACTATAATCAATTCGTGTGCACGCTTAATAAAAATATCGTCATAAGGCATCAATTCAAGTAGGCACCCTCCTGTAGGGCTTCTTCTTGCTGTAGTGCTTAGTGGTGATTCGTATTAACTTTCGGTGAGCTGTAGTTGTAGTTTATCAGCAAGCCGTCCTGACCTCACTTTCCTGTGTTGATGTCTGTAATGTGAGAGGCCTACTCTTAATATGGCAGTGTAAGGCACTCTCTTCTACTAATCTAAGCAACATTTTAATTCTTGATTGTTTACAGATTATTGTTATGCTGTTCGAGCCCCTTCCAATGGAAAGGCGAGAACAGCAAGGCCAGCATAGGCACTTCTATGCGCCTGGAGCTGCTGCCAAGATTGAAGGAGGTGCAAGGGTCACTGCAAGGACCTTCACGGCAAGCAATTAAGGTAGGTGAAGATCTGTATACTGGTTTTCTTATACAGTATCATTGTAGTTTTACTTAGTGAGTTTATTCAACCTAGTGTTAATACTTCTCCTTCTTGCAGGTGCTTCCCTTGGGTCCGATATATATGCCTGCTCTGCCTCTTTAATCCATTAATTATTTATTGTCGTGTAGGTATGTGCTCAGGGTGGGCCCGGTCTGGGTCCTGGATGGGACTCTCCAGGATCCAGGGTATCTAGTAACGAGCCTAAGTGACAGTCAGTTTGGCCTGGGCCAACTGTACTATCACAGCCCATAAGGCCTTTACCGTCACTGAGTTTCTTGTTTTTCATGTCTTGCTTTAATTTTCTCATGTGGTAGCCAAATCTTTTCCCAACATGACAATTTTTCTATTTTTACATCTTCTCCATAAGGTTTTGCTTTGGAAATGGTATAAAAAGTCTTCGAATCTCCATCACCAATGTATTGGGTATATTGAACGTGATGTTTTTCTTTAGATATCTCGAAAATTTTTATCATACCGGTACTCTCCATTCCTCCAGGAGTGCCAGAATAGTTTTTAGAGCAGATCAGTTTGTGAGAGACGTAGAAATTCTTCCATTCATTGACAATTGCAGGCCCATGCCCTTTTTGCCATTTTTGGCAGACCTGGCAGTATGATGAAAGAGCTTCATAGTCAATTACTTTCTCTGTCTCTGCTCCAATAAGAGTTACATCTCCATTCAAAGAATTATATCCTCTCTTCTGCCATCTACCGTCTCCTTTTACTTTTAAGTTCTTGACTTCCTCTTTTCTCTCTTCAAAATTTTCTTCATTATTAAAGTCTTTTTCAATGTTCTTGTCAGATGTTAAATTAATTTTTTCTGTGACAGCATTTTGCATACTTTGTTCAGCTTGATCTTGAGTAGCGTTTAGAATTAGCTTTTGAATTCTATTGTATGCTTTGCAAGTCACTGGCGGTGGAAAATCCATAGCTCCACATAAAGTTTTCAGACCTTCTAAGCCTTTTTTACTTATGGCAATTGGCAAAACTTTGTGCGAATTAGCACTTTACATATTTCAACTCAAATTCACAGCCGAGACCTGATGTTGACTTCTCATTCAATATCAAATCACCTGCACATAATTTACAACAGGCGACATCATTGATTATTTCTGATAATTTCTGGATGTCAAAAACTCTATATCCTTTGAAGTCTGTACTCAGATATTCTTGCCCTTGAAGCTTCTTACAAGATGTAGTTGCTTCTTTATTTTTTAGTGAGACTCCTTTATTCCAAGTATTCCTCTTTCGAGGTTTGGTGGAGTAACCTCTTTTTGAGTCTCTTTTTTTTGACTCCACGGTTATTTTGTTTTGCACTATTAAAAGTTCTCAAAACAAAATAACACTTCATTTAATTTTATTTTAAACTTCATTTTAATTTTTGATTTTATAATTTCTAATTAATTTTTTTATTTTACGTAGTTTTTAAAATTCTACTTTATTTTTATAATTTAATAAAATTTATTTAAAATTTATTTACTTGTTATTTAAATTATAAATTTAGATACAATTTTAAATATTTTAAACAATGTTTTAAACAATTTTGTCAGATGCAATTCTTGAGACAGTTAAACCGTTAAAGCAACTGAACAAAATTTGTTTAACCTTCTATTTTTAATTTAAAAATAATCTAAATATGATTTGCAATGTACTGTACTCAAATTCGAACTGTGGCCGTAAAAGTAAACATTTACCAACCGAGGAGTAGCCAATAAGGTAAGAGGAGAGGTCTTGCTCAGTCTGGGCAAAATCAATGTCAAACAAGCCATGCATTGAAGTATATATCCAATACACACAAAAATAATTATTTGAAATAAACTTATATATCATATATAATAACGCAATAAAATACTACAATAACAGTAATTTATTCTAACAAGCAGAGTGTACGACATTTGGGTAATGGATTTTCCTGCAACTTTGGGATATGTTTTCTAATGTTAAAGTATGAAGAAAGCCGCGTCCGTTCGGCCTAACGCTCGATTTTTCAAAAGTTATTTGCTCTTTTTTCAAAAATTTAAGAAAAATCGAGTTTTGTTTAGTCGCGTATAACTTTTCAACTATTAATGGTACAATACTTTAACTGTCGGAATTCAAAAGGTGATATCAAATCATATCGATTAAAAAAATTACATCAAAAAATCTTTATTTTTTCAAAATTTATAGTAAAACAAAGAATGACCATTAAAATAACATAAAAAATATACTTATATAATTTTATCCTAATTTTATTGCAAATTTTTATTTAGCTATAACTTTTGAACATTTTTTAATCGATAGGATTTGATCTCACCTTTCGAATGCCGAGAGTTAAAATACTGTACCATTAATAGTTGAAAAGTTATACGCGACTAAACAAAAATCGATTTTTCTTAAATTTTTGAAAAAAGAGCACATAACTTTTGAAAAATCGAGCGTTTTCTTTATTTGATTTTTAAAAAATTATGAATTTCGAAAATTCATAAGCCTTTTTTCTTTTGAAGTTTTTTTTTTTAGTTTATAATTTTTTCAGGAAAACAAAAACACTGTTTTTACATTTAATAATAAAGTTAGGAATCTAGAAGACTTGAAGAATCTTTCAGAATTTTTTGGGAATATTCTACCAAATATTCTTTGAGCACTAGCGAGTTGAACGCAGTTTGGTGCTCCGTAGTTGCTTAGTGCAACATGTTGGTAAGTGCTACATGTGGGTTGAGGTTAACCGTGTTTGTTTATCCTATAATAAAGTAAGGTGTATAGAATCTTCAAAGATCGTCAAGGAAAATACCCCTGGATACAATAGTACTATTTTAAAGCAGGTAAATTTGAAAGTTCCATTACCATTTCAAGCTAGGAAGTTAAAAAAAGAACTTTCATTTTCCTGTTTCAGGTCCTATTTAACCATGATTTTGAAGTGCTTTTTTATATAGTGTTGTGTTTTAAATGCTATTTTAAAAGTGCAACTGGTGCAATAAGTGCTGTTACAGATGTGTAATTCTAAACCCTGTGCCAGCATTGTCTTATACTACAGATATGCTGCTTTTAACATCATGCGCATGGACCACTACAAGCTTCCACTTATTGAAGAGAGAATCACCATGCAGATATTAGTTTATAGTAATGATCCTAATGTTCTTTGTCAATAGTTAATTCAATGCTTCAATCACAGGTTCGATAAAGAGATAATAGAGAAGAATCATGTTAGTTTATCTTCGTTGCACTTTCAAGAAAACTAGTGCTTATTTATTATAGTTTAAAAATTGTGTTGATGCGGGTGAACATTTTTAGAAGAAAAAAACAAGTTCTGTTGTTGTTTCTTGAAAACTTTAGTTTTTTGGAGTTTGACGTAAGCCCCAGATTGAACCGATAAATGCATTGTCATCTAACAGAGCTTAAAATCTTTGATTTTTATGTCTTATAGGGCTGATGTTCTTTGCGTATAAAATTTTTGAATTTAGTATTTTTAAATTAAGAAAAATTTAGAAAAATTAAGGAAAACTGAGAAAATTCATCAATTTTTCTGAGGTTTTCTTAATTTAAAAATACCAAATTCAAAAATTTATATACGCAAAGAGCATCAGCCCTATATGACATAAAAATCAAAGATTTTAAGCCCTATTAGATGATAACTAATATATCGGTTCATTCTGGAGTTTACGACAAAGCAAAAATTTTAAAAGTTTAATATCTCTGGACCAGATGGACCTACAGAATTCTGTTCGAATCCATTTGGTCAAAATTAAGTATAGTTTCAGTATATAAGAAGTGGAATTTATTATTAATTAATTTATGTATTTTTCAAGTTAATATTTCAAGAGAAGAAAATGGGTATCATACCCCCTTAATATGATAAACAAGAAACAAAATAAAATAATTTCGAAATAAAAGGAACAGGAAACCAAAACACCACTATTAGAAGGTTATTGACTTGTTGGCAGGTATTTGTAAACCAGTTGATTCACAAATGGAAACGTTATATTTTTAAGTTTAGTTTGTTATTACAACAATTTTTGATAATTTAAATATTGTACAAACCTCCGCCTTGATGACAGGGACAGGCAATCGTATTCTAATCTTGCTTCGATTGCATGATTTAAAAAATATATCAAAGCACTTATATTTTCTTCTCTATCATCAAAGTCACTTTTCCAACCAGATAAGAAATGTGTAACTCTTGTACCAAATATAGCTCCAACAAATATTCTTTCAAAAGTTTTTTCGCAGTAAAACATATCATTAAGTATTTTTACAATAGTTGCATTGTTTCGAAGTTGACGATCAAAACAGAGTTTTGCAATCACGTACAATACATTATGTACATGACTAATCATGCAATCTGATTTATTCTTAATTATAGAAATATTGTGGTATCGTAGAGCTGCGTTTATTATGCGCTCGCAAACATCATCTTCATGCAAGTTTTCCGCTAAAAACGTTATTTGATATATATAATTGAGTAAATACAAGTTATTGTCAAATATTTTAATTAGTAAGTTTAAAAAGTTATAATACAAAAATGTATAAAATATATAAATACATAAGGGCGAATTTTTTAATCTTTTAGCTTTGCATCATTACATAAAAAAAGGCTAGAATTTCGATGCCTATTGAAGTTCACTGGTTGATAAAGGTACAATAAATGTAAAATTTGATGTAATTTGATACTCTAAAATATTGAGTTCTTTTTATAAATTAAAAAAAACCATCATAATAATGATTACTAGGTACTGAAATATAATCAGATTTTAACTACTCTGCGTCGTAATTTCTCGGACATGGAGTCCTTCCGTTTTTCAAAAAATAATAAAGAATAATTTATTAATAAACTTATCGGATAATGGACATGCTCCCCCATTGAAAGTGCAACGATCAATAAAGCTATTCAAGTCCAAAAAAAACTAATAGATTTAACTTGGAAGTAACTATTGGGACTCGTCGATATGGTAAAAAGATGAAAAAACCATTAAAAAGATGTTTTTTACAACTTGTGTAAACAATTATTGCTTAAAATTTTATAAACAATAAACTTAAAATCGATTGTACTTGAATGCCAACTTAACCAAATTAGAATGTCTTACTGAGAGCTTGTTAGCCAAACCTTTTATTATAATATGCACAGAAACGTGGAATCTAATGTCCTCAGATGTAAAAAATACCTAAATATATTTATTATAATAATAACAAAATCAATAAATCTAATGAAATAGTAATTTATATAAATTGTTTTGGGGGGATTAAAGATTGCGTTGGGACTGCAATCTCCGATTCCCGACGTATACGTGCATCCTTCCTCGCGAACCAAGCGTCTTTGTAACGAAAACGGCTACTCTTTATCGCCGTTTTGCTGCTGCTGCTGCTACTGCACACTGGTTCACCTTACCTTGTCGTGTGTCAAACATTCTTTCACGATGTAATAACGCTAATAGAGACAAAAAATGTAAACCTGCGTACAAAAAAAAGAAGATTTTTAGCGTTAAAGAGGTACCCGTACGATTTGATGAACACACCGACGATGACTGACGCAATACCGTGAAACTTGATGCAACATTCGGCACCCAGATGACGCTAAAAACATCGCACCGTGACTGGATGCTGGAAAAAAGACCCGCATTGGTCGATCGGCAGCGTTGAAAGCGCTGATTGGTCGTAGCATGGTATTGCGATCGACGACAAAAAACCCTCATTGGTCGATCGTAGTACCCTCACTTACTGATTGGCCGTGCACGCCGCAGAACTACGATCGACGAAAGAGCTCATTTGTCGATCGCAGCGCTCCAAGTTAGCCACCGCGGTCGCGAGCTCCTTGGTAGAGGTGGCAGTAGACATTAGCAGAAGAGATGGATGAACAATGGAAACACCCATTTACCTCGTTGCTATGCGGTCCCACAGGCTGTGGTAAAACAGTGTTTGTAAAAAAATTTTTAAAGAATTTGAACGGTATGTGCGACACGAAAATCGAACGCACCATAGTGTATTACTCCGAGTGACAGCCAGGATATTGAGATTTGGGCCAGAACGTTGAATTTCGCGAAGGATTACCACAGAGCAGCGACTACGCTGGCGATTCGAGGCAGAAACTCATTATCATTGATGATTTAATGCGCGAGTCATCGTCAGGTGGTACTGTCCTCGATATCTTTTCCAAAGCATCGCATCATCATTCGCTGTCTATCGTTTTCATGACGCAAAACGTTTTTCACCAGGGAAAAGGACAGTGCGACATCTCTTTGAACGCCCATTACATCGTTGTCTTTAGAAATTTGCGCGATCGCTCTCAGATACGACATCTCTCGCGCCAAGTGTGTCCAGAGGATCCACGCTTTTTGCAAGAAGCTTACTGGGACGCAACATCGAAACGCTACGGTTACCTCTTTCTCGACTTAAAACAAGACACGCCGGATAATTGCAAATTTCGCACTTGTATTTTTCCCGACGAGGAGCTGCATTACGTCTACGTGTCACGGAATAAAACGATTAAAGGTAGTGACACCGCCAATGTCGTACCAGTCGTCTCTCTGTAATGGCTTCGAGAGGATATCCTTTCGCTCACGAGGACGCAATCATATTGAGCGCTCTGTACCATCTCAGCAGCAAAAAGCGGAAGGCGTTCTTGCAAAAAGCCAGGTCGAAATTAGTTCGCCATATTTGCGAGTGCGCCTTGAACATTTTGATCAGTAACGTACCGCTGAACAAAGAACACAAATCTCGACTGCGCAAGCACGCAAACATTCTTCGAAAGTTGGCAGAACCTCGCGTGAGTTTGTGTAAAATGAAAAAGATTATCGTGCAGCGAGGTGGATTTTTAACCACTCTACTAGCACCTATCGTTGGTACGATTTTAGCCAACATCTTGAGTAAGTGAGGAGGAGGAAAAAAAAGGAGTACGTTTGAAAGATGGTTCTCTTGCCACAAGAGAGCGTTGAACATCTACAGGGAGTTCTGGCGAACGGTGGTACGGCATTAAGTTATTTCTATGGTTTTTGATGATATTCAAGAATTATATAAAAACTTATTGTATACATACTAGGGGGCTATGCCCCCTGCGCACCTCCGCGCGCTAACCCCCAATTTTACGTTTAAATTACTTATTTATAAAAAATCGACAAGGCTTGTTTTTAGCTGCCTTTCAGGAATGTCTTCAAAATTGATTCTAATAACTTTTATATTTTGTGTCAGATAAATTCTCCTAAATATGTTATGATGGAATAACCCATATAACATTAAATGCTGGAGCAATACTTATGTTATAGAATAGCAATACTTCTGAAACACTTATAAACCTTGCTTACATATTTTATCCAATTTATTCTGACATCAAACTTTCAATATAATTCTGATATTCCGCTTCGTATCGAATATAATCATCAATTTGTTCCTGAGTATCTATTTTTTCTATCGTGCGATCTTGGATTTCGTTAAAATGATACCCATTGTCAGGAATGGGTAAATTAGGGGGGAGTAAATCTGTTAATGCCGTTTAGTCCTTAAGGGTAGGGTACAATCATAAAAAAAATTCTGTATTTAATAATATATATTTACAGAAATGTAACTACGTTTTAGTGCACTTATCAAGGCTAAGAGATTCGTTTGCAGCTAATATCTGCTTCGACTACTTCCATGGCACTTGAAGATTTAGAAAATGTATCTCATTCTTCACATTCTTCATCATTTCGTTTCTCTTGTTGAGTACATTGTCAATCTCATCAACATTTGTGTACTCGCTGATGCCATATGCTATTATTAAAAGATACACTGATATATAGAATTTCATTCATGATATAACTGTTTCACTTCATAAATTTTCAAGCGAATCACTTACTCACTCATTGTATTAAATGTTTTTAAGCATGTTCTTCCTTGCTGAATAATTAACAAACAAAATTTGCCTATTCTTAGTTAAATCAACAGGTTCTTCTGGACTACTAAAATCAATTTCAAGATTATCTATTTTTTTCTTCTTTAGACCATAACTTTTAGTTGCAAGTTTTTGTAGAATATTCTATTTTGTTGAAAGATGGTTTCTATTTATTGATTTCGTTTTGAACAAATAAATAGATAATGTGTCAGCCAACGAATAAACAGTAGTAGCCAACGCGCATATACGCAGTGTTACATTATAGAACATGTGCCATAACATTAGAGTGCATTCTCATTGTCGAATCCTAACTGGCCTGACACGTCATAGACGTCACGTACTATGTATTTAGTAATACGTTCCGTATTATGAATCAGAAAATTAAAAAAATAAAGCGTTACACATTTTTATGTAATTTCATTAAAAAAAATTCGTTTTTTTTTTGTTTTATTCTTTAAAAATTAAGCATTGACATTCTTTTTATTTCGACTCTAAAGAATGCTTTTACATATTCTTTGATACTTCTAAATCACATTGCTGAAATAAAAAAAATTAGTTTTTTTGGTGATTTTTAACTGTACTCTACCCTTAATGGTAGTGGTACTTTATCACAAGTCATTCCAAACTATTAACGAATAAAACTACAATTAAGGGGGTTATATACCCATCAATCACCTGGTTTTAAATAGCCTGTAAAATAAAAATTTAAATTAATAATAGTTCAAACTACATATATAATAAAAATATAGCTCATTTTGAATCAAATTCAAAGAAAGGCCTTCGGCCTTCGACCCGAGCGAAGTGACCTACTGAGACCGGTCCTTTGATTTTTGTGCAACCCGATTGTGACCTTTTTCGTGCGTGAGATTCCCGGATTGCAGCTGTGCATATGCACCCCGTCCTGCATCCGATTGTTTGTCGAGCTACTACGAGCGAGCGGAGTTTTTCGACGAGAAACTGCAGCGTCTTCGCATCGAAATTGTAAGTGCCCGCTCTGGACGAATTTCGCATTTGCTCTCTCTCTACGTCTCTCTCGCGACGTGCCGCTCGTCTGGCCGCCTCGCGCCTGCTGCTTGCGATTCGCGTTATTAAAGTTATTTTTGTTTTTTTATTTTTGTTCTTTGTTCTTTTCGTCAATAAACCTCGTGTTGCAGTTTAATCACGTGTTGTTTTATTCTTCCTATTTTCCTACGAGTCCCATTTTTCAGCATCGTAGCAGCAGCAGTGCAGGCAAGCAGAAGAGCCAGCGAGCACGCGAAGAAGAACCTAACACCACGTTGTCGAGAGTCTCCGGCTCTCGTTCTTTTTGATTGTTTGACTCCGCTTTGAGAGTTTTTGTTTTTTCATTTATTGATAAAATTTTATGCAACGGCTGAACTAGCCGGCCGTTACAGTATATCCATTGTCGGACATTACTCTATTTGTGTGAACAATACAGTTTTTAAAACATTTTGTACACTTAATTGTAAGAGTATTTGCAAGGCCTGATTTGAATTCATCACAAACATGTCTTAAAGACAGTGGCAAGTTGAATACATTGCATCATAGCTCTATTGCTAAATAAAATAAGTCCACGACTCGCCTTCCTTCAAGAATTTCGCTGCAATTTTTGAGCCAACCTGTTCCTAAAATAAAAATAATTAATTATTCATTTTGTTTTTTGTAATTGTAAACATTTTTATGTAAAGACATGAAATAACACTAAAAGTAAACAAACCTTAAATAACCTCTTAGCTGCCAAAGTTTCTTGACATTTTTCTATTTTAGCTACAATTTTCTTTTTCTTAAAGGAGCCTTTCTTTAATCCACGCAAATTTCTGAAGGTATTCCTCCATGACTTTGTTGGACTTTTATTCATTATAAAATATAGAAGTCAAAAACAAGCCATATGAAAATAAACTGTCGAGAGGAGAACTCCAGCTGAGAAAAAAAACTTCGCGATGTTGCCAGATTTCTTAGTCGCGTATAAGACGGGGTCCAACTTACTCTAAATAGTACTGTTAATATTTTTATTTCTGTGATGATAAAAACTCAGAGTAAGTGTAAAATTCATTCAAATACCTATAAATATTTTAGATCAAGTTTGGAATTTTTAATGATTTAGATATCTGACATGCTACTACATTATCTCTACTGACTAGAGAGTGCCCATAGAACTACCTTAAAGACTGTGCAAACTCCTGACACTGTAACGAGTAGATTGGAGATGAACGAAATATTAAATTCGTCGGCGTACAAGAATGAGCGAGAAAATTGGGCGCGGCATCGCGCCGTCCTGCAGCGTTACCTTCACTTTAAAGATGATGCTAACAGCTGTAAAATGAAAAAAGTTGGCGCTGTTAAAAATATTCGTCAGAAAGTTGATGATGAAGAAGAAGAAGAAGAAGATAACCAAAAAGAGGAAGAAGATAGAATCGATGTTAAAATTGTCGAGAGCGTTCCTAAACAATTTAGGCAAAATACCGCCAAACTCGTGCGTCAATTGCGAGTAGTCGGAAAGATCAGTTGGAATGAAAATGATTCTGTGACGATAGGTAGCGTTCATATACACGGAGTCAACATCAGGAAAGGGTAGCCCACCGCCGGGTCATACACAGTTTGCCGTTGCGCTCCGCGAATCCTTTGTACCTCGCGAGTATATCGGTAACAAGCGTGTCTGGAAAAATGCGGTGGACGTATCGTGTGGCGAAGTCACAACAAATACCGGTTGCGACGTCGTTTCGGTTCGTAAACCAGATGGCTCTGGTGATTCACGCCTGATGAAAGTGTGCAATCTCTACTCCAGCCAACCACCTAGCAACAGCTCGCCGTTGCACGATAACGTTAGTAACTGTAAAGACACCGCGAAAAATAGATCTGACGCAGAACAGGACGATTCGAATAAAAGCAAGAAACAAAAGATTTCGGCATCAACGTTGGAAGTTCGATCATGGCGTCGATTGAGTGGCAGATACACCTCGTAGGGGAAAAAAAAGAAGAACAAGACACCGTGAGTGTGCAAGAAAAAAATAGCGCGTTGGACGCTTTGATTGACTTGCTTCCGTTCGAAATGCACGTACCTGGTTACAGATTTTGCGGACCAGGTACTAAACTTGCAGAACGTATCGAACGCGGCGAGGATGCAATCAATCCATTGGACGAGGCATGTCGACAACACGATCTGAATATGCATTTTCGCGCATGCTCGCGGACGAGACGGCTCCCGACGAAAGAACGTTAGCGATGATGACAGCTTGCTGCATGATCAGCAAAATAACTTTTGAAAAACTTTTTTCCTGCATCAAAAGTGCATTTCGAAAACAAAAGAACAAGACATCAAAAAACGCTGTAAAGTCAATAGAGAAAAAACCGAAAGATAAAAAACCGAAAGAAAAGAAGAAGAAAGCGAAAAAAGAGTAAATTTTTCGAGAAACTCTACTACGGTCTCCCTTATCCAGCCGCTTACGCCGATTCTGACAAACTTTTTCGAGCCACGCGCAAAAATAAAGAGCGTAAGAATGTCGTCGAGTGGCTCAAAAGTCAGGATGCGTACAACATGCACAGATCTATCAGGCGAAGATTTGCGCGACGTAGTTATAATGTACGAAATTTGGATGACGTGTGGGAGGCAGACCTCGTGGACATGAGAGCTTTAAAAACATACACCGACGGATACAGCTACATTCTCGCGGTGATCGACGTCGTTGGTAAATAAAGTTGGGTAGAGTCAATCAAAGAAAAAACTGCGAGAAACGTTGCTGACGCTTTCTAGCGCATTTTGGCGAGAAGCAATAAGCGGAGTTCAGTTTGTCTGCAAACTGACAAGGGCAAAGAATTCATTGGTCGACAGATGCAAGAAGTATTACGTAAGCATGACATTACGTATCGAGTAGTACGCAGTCCGGATACAAGAGCAGTCATCGTCGAAACATTTATAAGAACTGTAAAGGAGCAAATGCGGCGTTATTTTACACACAAAAATATACGTCGATACATTAACGTCTTACAACTAATCGTCGAGGCGTATAACCACAGTAAGCATTCGGCGACGAAAATGACGCCGGCATCCGTCACCTTGTATAATGCTGCCAAAGCTAGGAAAAATTTAGAACTTCGTTATGGAAACATTGCTCACTCGCGGGCCAAGTATACCCCAGGAGACTTGGTTCGCGTCAGTCGCGCGAGAACCATCTTTGCCAAAGCATACGAGCGTGGCTGGACTTTGGAGATATTCAAGATTGCACGAGTTTCGCAGGCACGACAGCCACCGGTATACATTTTAAAAGATTTGTCCAGCGAAGAAATTGACGGATTCTTTTACCAAGAAGAATTGATCAGAGTTCGAAAAGATTTGCACAAGGACTTTTTCGAGTTTAACTCGTGGTGGAAGGCGAATCAATTAACAGAAAAGTAATGAGGGACCATTTTTACGTCGTACTAACTAGCAACAGTAGCATGAATTATTTTGCTGAAAATAGAACGATGCACTTTATTACTCAACTAGCAACAGATGCAGTTGCTAGAATCATGGTCAGTTGCGCTTACAGAGATTCCAATACCGCTGACGTTTCAACACGTATCATCGAACAAGCAAGAGAGGTTTGTTTCCTTCAAGCACATACGTGTGCCTATGAGTCTCGAGACCAACACAGTGGGAGAGGAGGAAAGTTTTAGCATGAGATCATCCTTGATACGCCCCGGAATTTACAGAAACCTTGGCGAGTTGCTAAGCAAACTCAACAATTTGGACTGTATCAAAGAGCACCTGCAGTTTACGATTGAAAGAGGCGATTACGTAATAGTCAGAAGAATTTGTGCAAATAGTACAGCATCTATGTACAGCATTCATCCACGAGGTTGGTCTTTCCAAGAAATTACAAAAAATTTTGGGTTTCAACAAAGCGAAAGACAGCAGTATTCGATTGGTTGAAGAACCTGTAGAGAACGCTAGTCCTGCCTATCTTTCGAATAGTTTACCATCTATGATAATGGTTTACATCTGTAAGCCTTATGTGACAGGAGACGTTCAATCGCGATTGTTGCAAGCTGTATCGATAACAACCAACGATTACACATATAGTGCTTCAAGAATTAAAAATTTCTCCCCACCTATGTACTTGCCCTTACTATTCAACTCATTTCAGACCATTGAAATCGATATAAGGGACTAGCTCGGAGAATCGATCCCATTCGATTACGGGACGTTAACGACTATACTACATTTCAAGAGATTGGATTAAGATGGAGTGCTACGAAGAGTATCTTGACATGGGTGGTGGGGAGTTTTACGGAAGGAGACCACACACGAGTGGTGTAGGACGAATTTACATTGGAGCACTTTATCAAAGAGGACACGGTGGAGTCGGATCCTTCCTAAAGGGTGTATTTCGTCGTGCTCGACCGCGTCTTGTTCGAGAAGCGAAAGCGGCAGGGAAAGCGGCTGAAAAAGCGGTAAGGAGGGAAGCTGCACGTGCCAGCATGAACGATATGTCGGATTTGACGACGAAAAACATACCATTTGCAAAGTCTCTTCGTAATCGTGTGAGGGAATCTGACACTGCTTTGAAGAGAAAGGCTGAAGAAAATTTAAATATGTTGATGAAGGGGTCGGGATATAAACGAGCACGGCACGCCGATTTGGCTCAGTTGCGTCTGCGCTGCGGTCCGACCAAGAGAAGAAGCCAAGGCCGAAGAAAAAATCCAGAAAAGACAAAACACGCCATTCAAAGAGTAGGAAAGTGACGAAGAAAAGGAAGTCCGCAAAGAAGCAGAAGAGCAGAGTGCTTAAGAGAACGGCAAGAGATATTTTCGATAATTAAAGATGGCTTTCCTACACACCCATTCGTGCGAGTGTCTAAAATCGGAATTGCTTT
>JAWWEO010019082.1:0-17282 GCA_035582975.1 Ormyrus labotus | reverse complement strand
CAAAGTCCCGAAAATCTCTCTCTAGTCTCGCGGGCCTGTCCTAGCGCAAGGCTCTCGCTCTCTCTCCCCACTCTCCTAGTCAAGCCTCGCGCGCCCTTGGCTTCTGCTGCGACGTCGCTGGCCTGTAAACAATCTGAGGATGATTAGAATATTATACAATATTACAAGCCAGAAGGAGAGACTGTAACGAGGATTTTCACTCGTTACAGTATTTACATTGAATTTTGCACATGTAAATTAAAATTAATGTACGTTCACATTAATTTTACAGCTAATGAGCTGCAAAATGAATGTAAATATACATTAATTTTAATTTATGTGTGAAATCCAATGCAAATACATTAAATTCAATGTATGTCATTTTTTACATTGAAATTAATTTTTATGGTTGTGTGGCTGTAAGGCTCAATCTCCGTATATATATATTATATTTTTATTAATTTTGAAAACTGCGTGATGTATAAATATATAATGGCTTTTAATATGCAAAAATTACAATTTTTAAAGAATAAAAAATAACACTTTGATTTTATTATTTAAAGCATACAATTTATTGTAATAATTAGTACATATGATAGTATCATTATATAATAAGAACGAACGTAACTTTTTTTTCATATTTAATTTAATAATTAGTGTTTAAAATGTAAAGTTTTTAATATTTTTATTTATTGGTAATATTTTAGTTTATAATAGAAAAGCCATCTTCATTACTTCCAAATTCACTGGAAAATTCAGTTAATGAGTTAGCTATATAAATTAAATCCGCTGCATCATAAATTTCTCTAATATTTACCTTAATAATAATGTCTGTACTTTAAAATATTAATGTTTATGTATTTAATGTTAATTTTTGTGTAAGTTTGTATACAACAACAAGAAACAGTCAAAGATTCTCGCAGATCAATTTGCTGTACGGGTTTGAGTACGGGAAACGAAACGAGTCAAAGTGAGCGGAAATAGTCGTCTTTAAATACCTTTAATTTTTCAATTTTTCCATTCGGTGCATTTTTAAGAAAAAATTTTTTCTGATCTTTTGAGATTTGGTTTCAGATTGACGCTACATATCGCGATTTTTTTTAAATGCAGACTTAAACAAAAAAAAATGTGAATTTAAAATTTTTTCTAAACGATTGTATTTTGGAGCATGAAACAATGATTGGATCATTCTACATATATCGGTTGGCATAAATAGTTATACTAAGAGATTCTTTTTTTTTGTTGTTGTAGAGGAGGGAGGAAATCTTTAATAGACTGTCAGGGGGTCGGCCCCCTGGTGTGTGGGACTGTCCGGCTATACAAAGAGATTGGATGGTGAGTAAGTCATAGTAATAGGCATAGAAGTGTTAATGTATTACTTCAATAATACCTGTACATATTTTTATTCATTTTATTAAAATACTTTTTACTATTATAAAAATTCTTAGTCTTAAATCATACATATTTCTAAATACAAGGTCTTCAAAAAGTATCGGACACCCCCCCCCCTGATTCGCGAAAATATTCATTTTCGTAAAACATGTCCGAGACAAAGGTTTCATAATTTTGATCAGGGAATCCAATGGTGGGCTTTACTTTGACCTCTGGCGTGACCTTGAAGGTCATTTGAAACTTTTGTTTCAGATATGTTTTACGAAAATGAATATTTTCGCGAATCAGGGGGGGTCCGATACTTTTTGAAGACCTTGTATAATAACTAGCATGGTACTTTCCGTAGTTTAAAGAGGTCCTACGTTTTTCTAGGCCCTTTCGTATAATATATTTTATTATGCAGCGCAAATTAGTTTAAATAAATAAATGAATAAATAAAATAGATTCTTCTGTCTTTTCTGTCAACTTTTATTGCATTAACTTGTAAAAACTAAAATATAAAAGATTAAAATTAAGGATCTTCCATTAATTTTATTTTATTGCTCTGAAGTCACAAATTAGAATCTTAACGTTTTTGTTGCCTTTTTTATCATGGTTGCTTTATTGGCATCAGATTTTTTTTAAGTAAATTATGATCTTCTATATGATTTTCATATAAGCCTGAAATTGACAGAATCTAAATGCCCGTTTTTTTACCATTATGAAAACTTGTGAGTTTCAATATCAAAAAAATACAAAAAAATACAAAATTATCTAACTGATATAATATAATATAAATAGCAAGATGCATTGTAGATCTAAATAAAAAATACGACATTTTTAAGAAATCTAAGAAATTTACTTTTACATATAGATAATTTTCTAGCCTCTTTTTTTGCCCATGTGAAAACAATGGTTTTTTAAATATAAATTCCAACTTTATCGAAACTTTGTCCTTGTGATTTATTTATTGTCATAGCAAATACTAACACAATCGGAAATTTACCTTGAAGCGAATACCTTCAAGTATCAGGTCGCCGATGATGATGTCTAGCTGGCGCGCTATGTAGTTTTTGTCGTCTAGGTGCCAATTAGACGGCCCTTTCCAACATTTCGTTAATTTTTCAACAGACTTAACTTAAAATTCGAAGTATGGGAAAGACTCGTTGGCTATGCTATCGTGAAGTTATGCCAAAGTAATGGTTGGGTAAACTTCAAATAAAGTTTCGCTAAACTTAATGTAAACTTTTCAAAAATAAAGTGTAGACGATCCTTCCCAAATTTTTTCAGAAGTTTAGATGATTCTTTCAAAAGTTTCACTAAACTTTATATTTGAAAAGTTTACATTAAGTTTAGCGAAACTTTATCTGAAGTTCAGTCGATCCCCTCCCAAAATTTCGTTAAACTTTCAACAACTTGGAGGTAATTGCTTCAAGCTAAATCGATACCGACTTTATACACGTAATGCCGCTTCTATGAATGCGTGGTGGAAGTGTGGCAACCAGCGACCATAAACCGGACATAAGTGTGTCCTCAGTTTGACGTAAGCCTTCCCTCTGTAGACTCACCTCGAACGTAGTGACAGTCGGAGAATGCGAGTCGAAAGTCTGCTGTATCTCTGGACGTTATCATCAGCGAGCAAGTGCCGTCAGAGAGTACCCCAAGCTAAATCGGTACCTAGACCCCGAAAACTACGGAGCCCGCCAGCTGGACATCATCATCGGCGACCTGGTACTTGGAGATAATCGGCACCTAGACCTCTATAGCTCCGGAGAGCACCAGCTGGACATTATCAACGGTGAACTAGTGCCGTCAGAGTTCATCCCCAAGCTAAATCGACACCTAAACCCCGTGAACTACGGAGCCTGCCAGCTGGACATCATCATCGGCGACCTGGTATTTGAAGATAATCGTGTCAATCTAGATCTACACCTAGTGTCCGAAAACTATGGTAACTGCTAGCTGGATTTCATCATCGGCGAGCAAGTGCCTTCGGGCAGCGGTCTCAAGGTAAATCGATACCTAGGCCCCGAAAACTGCGAAGTGCATCACCTAGACATCATTATCGGCACCCTGGTACTAGACCTGGTACGAGCGGCTGAATTAGGATCACTTTCTTTGCCCTTTTCATCTTTGGGAGCTGTTAAGAAAGTCTCCGAGCGTTTCTTATCCGAATACATCGAGTTCGATCCCCGATGCCTTCTGTATTACGCGTTATAATAATAATAATTATTATTATTATTAATTAATACATTTCTATATCATAAATAAGATTAAACAGCTTTACATCGAATTTAAGCGAATTTTAAAACTTCGAATGTGAAACGCCATCTCTGACCGGTGCATTTAACCTGCATTTTGGAGCCGAGGCGATAATGATTTGTTTTATTCGCTAACCCTTCTTTGCCATAACCGTGGGAAAATGAATCGAGTGCACCGAACGCGCATCTGATTGGCCGACTTTAATAAGGGCTAGTTTTTAAACTCGTTCTTATTAAAGTATATGATAAAAAAAAATTTTTTTTCACCAAAAATCTTAGAAAAATTTCTTTTATTTGGATGTCCAAGAAAATACGGTACTTATAAATCGTCGTGTCTAAAGTAAAATAATTAATCATTGCTTAATAATGCGGCCTCCGTGTTATTATTATGGGCCCGGCTGCACGACCCGACGGCAAGTGAATATCAACGATTTGATCAATTCTAAATTGATAAAATTCAGCATTCATTAACTCCAAGCACCTTATCCACGCATGGGAACATAGTTCAGGAAGATTTAATAAGTTCCGAATCAAAAACAGCTATTTAATTACTTACTAAGCGGACCCCGTGTTAACCATATGGGCCCGCCTCCGCGATCCGACGGTAAGTGAATATCGACAATATAATCAATTTTCGATACATAAAAATTAACGGCTATTAATTTAGTGCATTATATGGATGCATACAAATATAATCCAAGAGGATCCGATATTTTTTCGAGGTCAAAATAGTTAATAATTACTCATAACGCGGCCTCCATGTTAATCTTATGGACCCGGCTCCGCGATCCGACGGCAAGAGAATATTGATGATTTTATCGATTTTCAATCATTAAAACTAAGCACTTATTTACCAGGAGCATAGTACGAACTCATACAAAAATAATCTGAAAGATTTAATAGTCTGACGAAGCTGAAACAACTAACAATTACTTATAACGCAATCACCGTGTTATTTTTATGGACTTGCCTTCACGATCCGTTGGTAAACAAATATTGAAGATTTAATTGATCCTTGATCCTTAAAGAGTAATTCTCATCAATCTCAAACATCTTATCCATATTGAAAAAATCGAGCTGGAAACCGAGCTCGATTTCCAGCTCGAATCCACCTCGATTTCGAGCTGGCGTTGCCCCGATTTCCACCTCGATTTCAAGCTCGATCGCCTCGATTTCTACCTCGATTTAGATCTGGATTTGCCTCGATTTCCACATGGATTATGAACTGGATTCACCTCTATTTTGTAAGGGACCACTAGTTCGTTTGAATCTTCCGCCGCGGACGCGCGTGACTAAATCAGGGCAGGGACAATGATTTAGCGATACTTAAACGCGTTCGATTAGGATATATCGGGGACGCGTCGCGCTCAAAAGCTCAGACGCTTGTGAGAAAACCGAGGTGGATCACGGCTAATAATCGTGACATTATAATTCTCGACCGTTAGAAAACCCAGTTGGGGTAAGTTGAATTAGTTAAAACAAGAGTTCGGCACAAGAATAGATTTTAACTTTTTATCGGCGTTAGTGTTTCGTCGACCCGAAAGAGGCAACACGGTGCGCATTGACCAGGGGGAATCCAGCCCGAACGTCGCCGTCATCCCCTCACTGGAGTTAGACCGCATTCACCTTGCGCCATCTGCCCTGGTTGCCCTCAGCGGAAGCGCCGATTATTGTCGTAAGTGCGACCAAGAGAATTGTAAAAGAGCATGCAAAGCGAGTTCTGTAATTTATATTGTTTTATTAAATAAAATTTGTGACGCAGCAATCACGAATCTGAAAAAACTCTCTTTTTCTTGCTCAAAACCCTTTGAGTCCTTTCAATTTCCACCTTGATTTCGAGCTCGATTCGCTTCAATTTCCACCTCGATTTCGAGCTCGATTCGCCACGAGTTCCAGCTCGAATCCACCTGAATTCGAATCGATTTTTTTTAGATTTGCCTCGAATCCAGCTCGATTTCCACCTCGATTTCGAGCTGGAGTTGCCTCGATTTTCACCTCGATTTCGAGCTACAGTTGCCTCGATTTTCACCCCGATTTCGAGCTAGAGTTGCCCCGATTTCCACCTCGATTTCGAGCTGTAGCTACCTCGATGTTCACCACGATTTCGAGCTGGATACGCGTCGATTTCTGACTCGAGTTCGAGCTGAATTTGCCTCGATTTCCTCCTCGATTTCGAGCTGGCGTTGCCTCGATTTCCACGTCGATTACGAGCTCGAATCGCCTCGATTTCCACCTCGATTTCGAGCTGTAGCTGTCTGGATATTCACTTCGATTTCGAGCTGGATTCGCCACAATTTCGCTTCGATGTATAAGTAAGCCCTACACAGTATATTCAACGCATACGCTGCAGTTAGTATAGCAGCATTAGATAAAATTCAATTCTCGATTTATTTAGACTACTTTAATTTTTATTTAACGTCTTTATTTAATTAATCAACACTCAGAATTAAATTGAACTTTAAAATCCGTACAGAGAAACTTGACTGAAAGCTTGAAGAAACGTTTCTCGAAATCTTTTATGATAAGTTTCTGCAGTCTTTCATGCAATATTACGCGGGCATTTTTTCGAAACCATTTATAATTATTTCATGGAAAGGTTAAATTCCACTACAGAGAAACATTATTTGTAATATTTTTTGGATATTTTAAAACCAAATCAGTAATATTTTGATAAATTTTTAGCAATGTTTCGGGAAATAATATTTGAAACCTGATCCCTTAAACCTTCAACCCTCAACCTTTAAATTCTGAACTCTTGCACTCCGAGTCCATATACCCGGAACATTTAACCCCGCAGATTCATTTATTTCGCGTTCGCGGAATCCCCCGTCTTTTCGTCCTCAAATTGCTTTGCTCGGGCGAAAAACTTCACACTCGTCGAGGGCATACTCATACTTTACTCATTATTCATTTTAGCTCGTTTCACCTACTCCATTGAAAAAAAAAGTTCTAAACATGTGAATGAAGTGGGTGATCCTTACATAGGTGTTTGTTACTCTCGCTTCGCTCGGGCGATAAATTACACTTATGGGAAAATCACCCACTTCGCTCACTTGCATCGAAATATATTATAATAATATATTTTTGCTTTTTATGACAAAAGTGAAAATTTAATTGAAAACATTTTTTTCTACAATATTCATGGGACCCATATGGGACCTACGTGGGAAATGTGTGGGAACCATGTAGGACCTATATGGGCACCATGAGGGTTCAGCCGAAAAATACCACATGAGTCCTGCATGGGTCCAATATGAGTCCCAGTGGGTCCTACGTGGGTCCGGCATGGTTCCCACATAGTTCCCATGTGGGTCCCATATGGTTCCCAGGTGGGTTTTTTCAATAGGGTCTATACTAAACCCTGAATCCATTAACCCTCAATCATATATCTGAATCCTGGAAACTAGTAGAAACTATAGTTCTTTTCCGTAAGGGAAATGGGTTTGAAGTTGGAAATGATAGATCATTATATTTTTTCATCGGCCTCTTATATTTTTTTTAAATTTGTTATTTTACTTTCTTGCACTAGTATCGAAATGTACTAATATCTGTGAATATAATATAATAGAGTGCGTAAATATTAAATATTATTAAAATTGGATTTCGTACATTATCAGAATCATTTAATGATTTCCGATTCATTGATTTCTTCATATTGTATGAATTTTTAGGCTGTCCTTTACTGATTGAAGCTATTTCATCAATATCACTATATATTGTCGTTGTCTGTTGAAACCAGAAGGCTATTCTTTTCCTGTTTCTTATTTGCCGAAACGTTGTACGATTAAGAAATGTATTAAAATGAAAACATAATTGAATACACTATTAACTGGAGGCTGTAGTGATTATCACTTTGAAAATCATTATGTATATTCAGGACTAAATCAGCCCTTACGAAAAAATATTATAGTACAATATACATAGTATGATTATAATTAATTATATTTTTGCACTACTATAATCTTCTGCAGTAAACTATAGCGTACGTAGAAGTATAGTATATAACTATATCTTAATAATTACATTAAATACTGTAAAAGATTATAGAAATCTCTTATAATATCTTGACTATAGTAAACTACTACAGTGAAGGATATAAGCATACTATAGAAAGGTGCGAAAATATTATAGCTTAACTATAATCTTACTATAATAAATTATAATTTAACTATAGTTTCTCTTATAGTCACTTATTTTATTTTTTTTCGTAAAGGAGGGAGCTGCTGAGCAGCCCGAAATGAAGTTAACATAGGTTACTAATGTCAGAATTACACAAACAAATAAATGCTGGGTCTCAACCAACCAGAAGTACAATAAAATTCCAACACTAAAAAGTACATGTATTTTATATAAAGAGATTATAAAACTTATCTTTCGACAAAAAAAAATTGTTTTCTTCTTTTGCATTTCAATAGTAAGTCATTTTAACCCCAAAAAGTGTTATGTTTCAATAAATTTATGAGAGGATGCTGACGACAATGAGATTTTAACAAATTTGGAAGGTGAAATTAATGGTCAATTAATGGTTAATTGGATTACTGCCCAATAATAAGTATAATATTTATTTATTGTAATAAATGAAGCATTAAAAAATAAAAATCAGCAACCCTTCTATCATGCAACTTATTCATGCGAGAATCACCTTGTAACGGACGTTTAACTTTTGAATTTGGCGTCGCTCGAAAATATTTATATTTGTGGCCCCCGCGCTATCTTCGCTTGGCGCGAGCCAGCAACCGCAAGCGCCGTCGGGCCCAGCTCGTACTATAGTATGCCAGCGGTGCTCTTACGCGTGCGTCAACCGCGCAAGCAACGTGTCGTTCCTCGAGAGGACTTTGAACCACCGTTCGAGCTTTTCTCGCTCTTTTTCGCCCTGCAACGCTCTTCAACATACCACGGACCGCTCAAGTTCTCGACCTCAACGGGCTAAGTGTTACAACTCTGGCGCTTGCTCATCGACCTTCTTACACCATGCGCGTCGAATAGTTTTGCTGAACTGACTTTACGAGGTGTCCCCCTCCGATTTTCTTGAAACGAAAATATAATTTACAGCATAAAAAAAATAAGACACGTATTTTTTTATCGGCCCAAAAACGGTTTTAAGAGGTGAAAATAACCCCGGAAGTTCGCCCTTAAAACTCATTTTATCTTAATATTTTGAAAACTAATTTGAATATTGACATAATTCCAACGCTAAATCGTTTGTCGCTAGGAAGTGCATCTATGAGTATTATTTTTATCTTGAGGGGCTGCATCCTCTAATTTTTGTAAGAGAAAGAAATCGAATATTTCGGCAATTTTCCAATACAGAAATGAGGGGTCCCTTCAGGGTAAAAATAATGCTCATAGATACGCTTCCTTAGGAAAACCGATTTGACGTTGGAATTATGTGAATATTCAAATTAGTTTTCGAAATATTGAAAAAAAACTGAGTTTCAAGGGCGAACTTCGGAGGTTATTTTCGTTCCTTAAAACCGTTTTTGGGCCGATAATAAAAAATACGTGTCTCTTATTTTTTGATCCTCTACATTATATTTCAGTTTCAAGAAAATCTTACCGCGTCTGAGTCGTAACTTTTGTTAGAATTAAGTTAGGATAAAGGTTAATGGTCGAAAAAGTTAGTAATAATTAATGCTACGATAAAAATTCAGTTCAGAAGGATAGGTTGGAAAACACAGAAGTTGGCTGGAAAAACCTATGGCCAAAACCGAGGCTGCCCAGCTTTAGCCTTCCATAAACACAAGTCTCAGATTTACATAAAGTTGCTGTAAATCTGCGACCGTTTTTGCTGCTTGCTGCTACTTTGCTGTGAGTTTGCTCCTCTTAATTGTGTTTATGGTGCCACTGCCAACACAAATATGAGTAGAGAAAGATAGTTTTAAGTATAGAGAGCTAAAATAAAAGTATATCTTTATTAGTACAATTATATAGAAACCGAAAGACTCATCCTAAAGACAGGTCCAGCAAAAACGTGTATGAAATGAGACTATGAGTGAGGTTAGGAAAATGTAAACAGAGCATGCATGAGAAAGAGTGAACGCGAAAAGCAGCAACGAATCCGCACCTGGACCAATTCGTTGCCGAGAGCAATAAATAACGTTTTTTAATCGTATAGTTTGGGGGGGGGGCAACAGAATTATTGTACTACCTCTCTTATCTACCTCTCTCTTGCACTTGCAGTTTCAGCGCCGCCTGTCATGGTGAGCGGGGCCGCACGCGTGACGTCACTGCATTGTTGATTCAATTGAAATGTTTTTGTTTCAATAGAAAATGCATTATTTCAACAATTTTTCTGTCAGATTAACAGACCGGAGGTAATTGTCGGAATTTACCGGCTCGAAGTACCCCAATAACACAAGTGCAGCAAAATAGAGCAAAATAACAGCAATATGCCAGCAAACAGCAAAAACGGACGCAGTTTTGCATCAAATTTATGTAAAATTGCAACCTGTGTTATTGGGGTAGTTGCTTCGACTAGTTTTTTCTGTCAATGAATATAAAGATTAATTTAACTTTAGTGTTTAGATGAATTTGATTATTAAGCAGCAAGTAATTTTTTTTTTAAATATTTATAATTAATGTATATGTGATATCCGTTTAAAGAATATAATTAGTTGAGGCTTAATGGTCGGTTCAACTCTCAAGACCAGATTTTTAAGAATTGTCCTAATTAATTAATTATTTCTAATCTAAATCATTAATTACCCTATTTTATTGAGTAATAATTATTATTGGATTATTGATTTCCAACATAATTCAAAATTAAAATATGTTAATTGATAATTTAATTAATAAAATAAAAGGTTTTTATCGGTTGCGCATAATTGTACAATCGATATCCCAGGGTTTTCCTGCCCATTATCGGTCTAATCGCAATCCGAGCGTTAGGTTCTAATTTAGAGTCGACAGTTTTACAATATAGCGGCAATGTTAATTGTACATCTATATATATTGAAATTCCAAGTTTTGAGTTTTGAGTGTCGACTAAAAATTCGAAACCTAGTCTAGGAAAAATGATTAAGATTAATTCCTATTTAATTCCTCAAATTCGCTCATTAATATTTACAAAAGTATTCAAATACTGAATAATTAGCTATTTCGGTCTTAGATTCTCATCTAGATTAGTTCTAAGTTTAAGGCACGCCCGTAGAAATTGTCGAGGGGGCCCATCTATATTGAGTCTTGATTAACGGCCGAAGGGCAGTTCATAACAGTATTCGGTGTTTACAACAGATTCTATGATAGATTAAGATTGAAAGTATTTTATTATTTATTCAAGTTATATTTTTAGACTTTTAGTGATTACTTTTTACTTTTACGGCTTTCACTTTAGTACATATGCAACTTGTATTTTTCCATTGATGTTAACAGCAGCTTTTATAAATGATAAAATGTAATTTTTATTGTAGTAGAACTACTTATTATGAATATTAAAAATCATAAAATTAGTTTTATAATATGAAAAGCTGCTTACTCGTTCAACATGTTTTTATAAGATTTTATTCTTAAATGTAATTTAAAAATCAAGAGAATGATTGATGTACAAGATATAAGTTCTCAATTAATGAAATCTCCTCGGGAGTTGGCATCTTGGAATTTTCCTTTATCTCAGGTAGAAATTTTTCTTAATTAAGTTAAATTTTTATTATTGTACAATAATTTACTTGTCAATTATTTGTTTAAGATACTTGAAGAATATTTTGATCTTCTCCCAGAACCAGATAAAATACATTATGGAGAAGCTGCCCTTATTATTCAAAATTCGGTTAATGCTTATGTTCGCAAAGTGGAATATTTGTACGATGAAGCAAGATGTTTAAGTCAAAAGTTACTTGTTCAGTAAGTTTATTATTTTTCATATGTTTATTTACTTTGTCATTCATTTATTATCACTGCAACAGTAAACTAATCAATATGCAATAAAATATAGAATCTATTAGAAAAGATACTTCATTTAAATTACAATTACAATATCTGCATTTTTAATGCAAAATTTTTAATGCATCAAGAACAGAAACCAAACTATGTAAACTTTAGCTTCATTCTTGACAGATTTAATTGTAACTTCCATTTTTATGAAAAGTACTTGTATATCCTTAAAAAAATATCATAATACATAATATGACCATAATTAACTATATTTTCGTGCTGCTATAATCTACCATAGTAAACAAAAACTATACAATTCTAGTAAATATATAAGATATTGTAGTAATTTATCAGAGTATTTTAGTATATAGTAGATGAGTCTGAAGTTTGTATCTTTGGAATGCAACGAAATAATTTTTCTCAATTGTTTTAATCTATTGAAATTAGGCAAATTATTTGTAAATATTTATTTTGATGTCACTTTAGACTATTAAACAAAATGCATAAAAAAATTAATATAATCTTTAAATAAAATTAGTTTTCTAAAAATTGCATTGCACTCCAGCTGAAAATACTTATATGAGAATCACTTGAATCTCACATGATTCTCAGGTGAGTCTCATATGAGTCTAATGTAACTCTCATCTGACTCTCATGTGATTCCCAGATTTCCTATTGACTATTTATTTAAAGTAATTATTATCATTATAAATGAATAATTGTTAAAGTTAATTTAATCAATTTAAATAATTTATTAATATAAAATTACAAAATATAATTGAACAAAGCACTTTAATGAAAAAATAAGACAAATGAAATATATTTTCAAATGTTTTATTTCATAAAACGTACAAAATATATATTCTTGATATTAATTAAAATACATAATTGCCTTAAATTAATATAAATATATTGAAGTCATATATTCTAATATTACTCATACATACAAACCTAATATTTTTTAATAGTGCAATAAATTGTCAAGAATACGTTAAATGTCGAGGATATATTAATTTTGATGATATTGAAAAGATCGATTACTATATACTTACTGTGTCATTTTCTGATGCGATAGACTTACATTTATTATCGCTAATATCCATTTTAGGCGGAATTTTCAGCGCAATTCTACCTTAAGGGCAGGCCGGAGTTCATGTCATTTGACGTTATGACGGTCTGTGACACCTATTTGAGCCCGTGTATAAGATCGTACTGTGACGCGTAAAAAGACGTCAAATCAGTTGTCTCCGGCTTCCACTTAAGAGTGCTCTACCAATATTGCCCAAGTTGAAACTGACTGTGGCGCCTCTTTCAACGATAAAAATCTTTGTTATTACTTTAAAATTAATTGACAACTCTAAATTTAGTAAATAAAGCATTTCCGCGTGTAGACAATATCAAAGAATATTTAAAAAAAAGTTTCACAGAAAAAATCAAAAATACATTTTTACATCTATACAAAATTATTAATTTTACTATTACTTTATTTATCTCGGACACTTTACTGTGGAAATGAAGGGAATTCTATACACTATCCATAAATATATACATGTTTATATGTATACATATTTCGGTTGCAATATATTTATTTACATTTACAAAGAATTTTTTAATGCTTTTTACATTCATATATATTTATGTATATTTACATGGATTCGTTGTTTCTTCTTTATTTTTGTCAACTCAAATCATAACTCGTTAAGAAATAAAGAAAATAGTCCATACCAAATTTTCTTAAAGAAATAATAAAACTGTATTAATATATTTATAAATATGAAAAATACTTGATAATTATGAATTAAGTATTTTAATTCTGATTATGAATTAAGTATATCTTAATTCATAATTATAAATTATAAATAATTTGCATAAAATGTCAACTTAATAATTTAGCAAATCATTATCATTAATGCTGCTTATTTATTGTTTCAAAATTTTTCATAAATTACTGTAATCAATAATACAAAAATAATGACCTCTAATTCAAAATAATATGTTAAAAATTTGTATCTATAGCGTGAAATGCGAGCGAAGCGAAAATTTATGTATAAACGATATGCATTTAATATGTACATTCAATAGAAATTAGGGTTTACACTGTAAGTTTAAATAACCAATCTGGCGAAAATGTGCGAGGGCGAAAATAAATTCTAAGGTAATCCGTAATCAATACTAAACATTCTAAATCTACAGGTTACCATCCCTAAGTACGGAATTAGAGCGTGAAGTGTGCAATAAAAGAAATAATAATTTTTAACTTTAGTTGCTTTTCCACATAATTGAATCACTTATGAATACATGTTAAATCAATGCTTCCTACCCCTGGTGGAAATCGCCCATTTTTCTCCCATTTATGAAACGCTTTTTTTCACATGTTTTAACCATTTTATGACTAATTGACCGAAATCGGTAGTAAATGGTTAAAACATGTGGAAAAAAGCGTTTCATAAATGGGAGAAAAATGGGCGATTTCTACCAGGGACGTTAAAATAAAATGAGTCTTGTCATTAATTCTACATCAAATCGTTGTTGATTTGATAGCAGGTTTTGAGTGCTTTAATTTGATTACAATTTGTCGTTATTTTAACTATCTTTTTTTTTATAGCACTATTTTTGAAAAACAACTGTATGGATGTGTGTGTTTATGCAGACAGCTGCATCTCAGAAAGTTCTTGATAGATGTGGATCGGGTTTGGCTCAAATTGCTTTTATCTTCACGATAGAGCCTAAAATAAAATTTTGTAAGATTACATTTTGTTTTATACCGATTTTTCAAAATCAATTTTCGATTTTTATTGATGTTGAAATCGACATTAAAGTTTTACTCATAGTTGGATGCAGCATAAAATATCTTCAATTTAAAGAAAATCTTATGCATAAAACCGTAATTTTGTAAAAATAGGTTATATCTATGCAACAAAAAATGTTCAAATAAAAATTATTATATATCGCATATGCAATTCTGTAAACTTTTATAATTTCAATTAGTTAAATTAATTATTTTCAGAGAAAAGTAATATTTTATAAAAATAAATCGTGTTTCTATGATTAACGATAATTGGAGTAAAATTAACTTAATTGCTTTGGAAATTGATGAAGGAAGCAGAGTTTAACATCTTTTGCATGAGTTCGTTGGGCCCAAAGATAAAAATTTAAATTGTCTATAAATTTAACATAGATATTTGAAATTAAAATTTTTGCACCATTTTTTTTAAATTGATTGAAAATAATGTATATCGTTATCACACTATCTAATGATAGATATTTCGGTGCGTTATTGAAAAAAATGAAAAATTTATTACATCATTAAAATCGTTTATAAATATTTTAACTAAAGTTTTACTTTTTTTTTAGGGCAGTTTTTCGCTTTATGAAGTTATGGATGAAATCTGTCATCACATTAAGACTGTTTTGATTGGATGTTGCCTTATTGAAAATATCCCGCGCGATGTCTGGATATCTGAGGCGTGGTTTTCAGCGCAATATCCTGATATTCGAGGCGGGATATTCAACGCCATATACGGGTACCTGAGGGGGACATTTTCAGTGCGATATCCGAATATTTGAGGCGGGATATTTAACGCGATATCCTAGTATTTAAGGTGCAATTTTTAACACGATATATGGGTATCTGAGGCGTGATTTTAAGCGCGATATTTTAGTATTAGAGGCGGGATTTTTAGCGCGATTATAGCGCTACCAAACGTTCAAAGCATATTTTTCTAATCTTCTTCTGTTATATTAAGATGCTACTGGTCGACCGTCGTCAATCGTACATTTATGACGTCACTTCATTTTCTAATTGTTGATGTATTAATGTATTACATAGACTAATATATTGATATATTAATATATCATAAATTTACTTCCGGTTTATTACTTCCGTTCCACTTCCGGTTTACTTCCAGGTTACTTTTTTTCATATGTTGAGATTGGCCTTTTGAATAGAAAATCTTAGGCCATAATCAAGTAATCAGTTATACTTTTAATGTAACATAAACTGCTAATGTATAAAATAATTATGTAAAAATACTACGTATATATTCATATATTCATTATTATAAATTAATACTATTTTCTTTTTAATTTATATTTTAACATAATTATTATACCTGATATCACTGAAACTAATAAGATTTGTCAAAGAAATATTTAAAAAATCCATTTTAATCTTAAAACCATTAAAATAAAAAATTTACTTTCTAAATAAAAAAATCTATTAATTCTTATAATTAATATCTTTTGCGGCTATGTATACGTACTGAAATAGTATTTTTAAAAAGTTGCACAAAATACAAAATGAAAACATAATCTGTCGAGAAAATTTGAACTGCAGCAAGCAGACAGGTTACGTTTATCTGTTGTGCTTTGAAATTTTGTTGATAGATAACGTTTTCATTTTTTATTTTTTCTATGTGAAACTTTTTCTTAAATATTCTTTGATATTTCCTACACGCGTAAATGCTTTATTTACTAAATTTAGAGTTGTCAATTAATTTTAAAGTAATAAACAAGATTTTTATAGTTGAAGGAGGCGCCACAGTTAGTTTCAACTTGGGCAATTTCGTGTTAAGGTGGGATATTCCTAAAATATCAGGTTATCGCGCTTAAAATCCCACCCACTTGTGTAATGTTGAATTTTTAAGCTTTATTTTTGTTTCTGAATATAACCTTATAATTTTATAATTTCAGTTGATTGAAACTAAATAAAAAACAATAATAAATAATAATTAAACGCATATACACAGCTATTTTAAATCCTTCATAAATTAATAAATTATAATTTATTGTTTTAGGCTTTTATAATGGATATTAGCGATAATGGATGTAAGTCTACCGCATTAGACAATGACAAAGCAAGTATATAGTAATCGATCTTTTGAATATCATCAAAATTAATATATCCTCGACAATTTATTGCATTATTAACAAATATTAGATTTGTACGTTTGAGTAATATTAAAATATATAACTTAAATATATTTATATTAATTTAAGGCAATTATGTATTTTAATTAATATCAAGAATATATATTTTGTACGTTTTATGAAATAAAACATTTGAAAATATATTTCATTTGTCTTATTTTTTCATTAAAGTGCTTTGTTCAATTATATTTTGTAATTTTATATTAATAAATTATTTAAATTGATTAAATTAACTTTAACAATTATTAATTTATAATGATAATAATTACTTTAAATAAATAGTCAATAGGAAATCTGAGAATCACATGAGAGTCAGATGAGAGTTACATGAGACTCATATGAGACTCACCTGAGAATCATGTGGGAGTTTGGCATGAGATTCACATCAGAATTAGGTGAGATTCAAGTGATTCTCATATGAGTATTTTCAGCCGGGTCCGTAATGATGGCTAACTTTAGGCTCCCCTGTTGAAAATAACCAAATAGTTTTTCGTTGGATAAAACGATCGAGTAAAACCATAGGATTTTTTAGTTGGTTTACTACATAGCTTTTTGTTTCAATTTACCATATGGTAAAATTTACCATATGGCATCTTTGCCAAACGGCTTGGGAAGTATCTTGGTCCCGATGGAAGGCCTACCCCGTACTCGTCGAGACCGTAGCCTTTCTACACCGAATTGTTCTACACGCAAGATACTCCACACACTTTTTGAACACAAAAATATTGTGTACAATGTGTGGAGTACTAAAAAACCATCCTTCGTACCACATAAGACGAGGATAGTCTGACGAGTAGAGACCGTAGCCTTTCTACACCGAATTGTTCTACACGCAAGATACTCCACACACTTTTTGAACACAAAAATATTGTG
>JAWWEO010019081.1:0-17287 GCA_035582975.1 Ormyrus labotus | reverse complement strand
TACTATCTTTATCTGTACGAATTGGGTGCTTGAAATTGTGTGCACAAAAGTTCGATTTTGCGCGTTAATGGGTTAATGATACTGCAATGAAAGAGTCTCAAAATGTATTCATAATACAGTTTATTTCTAATTGCACATTAGGATGAGTTCCCGTGAAAATTAATTTTTTTACATACATTATACATTTAAATTTAGAAAATTTTTACATTGTATTTTGTTGAACTTAAAAATATACAGATGGCCATGTCAATCGTGATTCGTCGGCAAAACCATAATTACAAATAAGTTTTTCTTCAGTATACTCCGCGATCAAGCTGTGATGCAAATCAATGGTTAAATTTTGACTACTCGAGACGCAGTTATTTAATGAATCGTTGCCAAATCTAAAAATACGAAATTATTAAAGTTAATAGTTTTCGTATAGAAATGTACTGAAAATAAAATTATTAACGACATTTTTAAATGTAGACTAAACGTAATAGGAATAGTTTACCTATATAAAAGCTTATTCGAATCAACCTCTTCTCTATCATAAATCTCGATAGCAGGTGAATTATCTATTACATTGGGAATAAATTCAGTCCCAGTTGATATACGAGTTATTTCTAGATCACATATATATGCGCGCAGATTTTCCTGGGCCTGAAGAATCCACTGACAATGAACCGGCGACAATTAAGAAATTTTTTTGTAAGAAACATACTTTGGCAACAATAATTACCGTCCATTTGACCATAATAAAAGACACATTATAAAGATTAAAACCTCCATCTTTTCAAAATTGTATACCAATATAATTAAAAGTATAGAACTGCTTTTCACAAAAGTAGAAGATTGAATGCTCAATCACCAAAACGGTTCTTTGATAATCCATTTTCTTAATGATTTAATGACGTTATTAGTTGTAGATAATGTGATGTTTCACAATGAATATTGATTTTAGATTTTAAAAATTCGAAATGTCTCATAGAAACTATTTCTCATCTACCGAATCATTAAAAGATACTTAACACATCCTTACTATAAACAATATTCAGAATCAAATTTGATTAAAAAACTTTATTTTTAAGAAACATTCACATTTTAACAATCCTTATTTTTGTTTTAAATTAAAGATGGAATGCAATATATCACAAGCAAACAAAATTATTTACACTTCCAAGACTTTTTTGTGAAATAAATATGAATTAAGGATATTATTATGTTAATAAATTCTTAAATTGTATTTTTATAATTTTTATTTAAATATTCAATGCTTGATAACATAATGTTTAAAGAAATATATCTTTAATATCTGATTCTTTTGCAAATCCGTAACTCAATACAAGCTTTTGTTCTATATGTAGCGTTTTCTCGTTGAAATATAAGTCAATTGTCATGTATTGTTCTCTCGATATGCTGTTATCCAACACTGCCTCCGGAAATCTACAAGAAATTTGAAGAATCGTATAAAACGTGATCCAAAAATTCAAAATATTTTATAATTCAATAAAAAAAAATTAAAAATGAGAGAATAATTAAATAATAATAAGGAATTAAAAAAAAATTTATATAAATGTGAATTATACTTGTAAAGTCGTTTTCGGAGGTCGACTTTCGATCCATCGTAGATGTCAAAGTTGAGAGATTCGTTGAAACTAACGTCTCCGTTAGAAGCTGGTGTTGTATAAATCACTTCTAACTCACGGACGTAGACACGATGACTTTTTGGTGCATGCAATTTCCAAGTGCAATGCAAATTTTTGGTAATACCTTTCTTAAATTCCAGTTCTATTTGTCCAGGTGCCTCTGATAAAGTACCTCCACAAGCTACAAGGATTGAATAAAAATAATAAATTAATATACTATTTTATTTCTATTCTAATAATTACTAAAGAAATGATTCTAACATTATTATAAAATATTGTTTGTAAACTTACTTGTGGTGGGAATGAAGTCATTCTCTTCAAAAGGAATAGCATCCTGGATTCTAAACATAATAAATTGAGAATTCAAAAAGCGAAAATTAAAAATTAAATTTTATTAACATAAAACGGATGTTGTTATTACCTTTCATTCTTATTTAAGTATCCATTTGTTATCGTTTCTACTCGGTCGCTTAATACAAAGAATCTAGAAAATATTTAGTTCGATTTAATTTTCAACTAATATTAGTTAATACAATGCTTGGATAATATTTTATTTATGAAAAAGCATAGTTTGTAAACCACATGAAAAAAATAGAGTACGTAGTTCTAGGAAACTTTGAGAAAATACAAAACGAAAATATTATTTACTTTTGAGTTATCCACAAAACACTGCAAATAAAAATCACAAAAACTGATTTCGAAGACATTTTTATTCGATATTTCGAATAGCAACGTTTCGTACTGATTTTGACGACGGACCAACACGAACTACGTAAAGATTTTTATAGCGAACGAGTAAAAAGTCGGGTTAAAATTTTTATCGCTGTTTACACAACATTAGATGATATATCTTATGCTAATACTAGACGCGCTTTGCTCAAGCGCCTGTTTAAATTAATGTATCTTTATGTTTGGGGATTATCAAAATATTTATATGCCACCGAATTTTCATTTTAGCCTTGATTTGTCGCGGGATTATGTAAAAATAAAAGCCTTCGTAAGAACAAGTTTTTTCAAAAATCTTTTGAAAGATTTAAGAAGATTAATTTCGACAACTATGAAGGTGCCTCTGTCAAGGAGGAGTTAGAGTGTGACTTGAAAATGAAATTCCCGTCCAAATCTTCAAAGCCTGCACGAAACGTCCAATATCAATCGGGTCCAAGAGACGTTAAATCCCGATTCTCCATCAAGCATGCAAAACGACGTCAGCCCGAATCTCTCCTCTCCATCATCGCGAATTCCCCCCGATAGAAGAATCGTCGGTTGCGCAATAACTGCCCCCCCCCCCCCACCCCCCGACGTCGCGAATCGCTGACTTACTCCATCTGCCGCAGAGCCGTCGGCCGTCTCGGCTGCTGCCAAATCTCCTCTCTCCGCGTCGAGTACTTGAATTTTCGCGATTCCTGCCTTTCTCGTCCGTCCGCCTGACGCGAGACTTTCTCGCGCGGGGAGTCATGCCAAGAACCGGCACCGGATCATCCCCGTCGAGTACCTGTGGAGAGACACGCTACGCCTCTTTGGATCGAAAGCCGCTGCTTCACTTTGCAGAATCGCGCGCGCACTGACCTTCCTCCTCTGGTCTTATCGCGATGCTTTTGTTTCGAGTCGATGCGCTTCTTTTTGCCTCCGGTCGCATGGCGTAAGGCTTAATTGCCTCTCCGAAGCTTGAAACTGAACGCCGAGACTCGTCTCCGCTGGGTTTGCTCGCCGAGGAGCGACAAAGTCACCGGCAGCGAAATCCAGCTCAAAGACTCTGATTGCAATCCTGGTTCTATTGCTTGTCGGTTTCTAGAGGAACAGATAGAATTAGATTCCCGAGTGCATCAATCGCGAAAGAGGCTGGAAATCGGATTTGAAAATATCTCGTCGTCTCACAGTCGGTGACCTCTTGTCATCGTGTAACCCCAGGTAGGCGTCAAAGTGCTTTCGCGAGCCTTCGCCGGAGACAATAAACAAACAGTGGGGTACATAATGCTCGTCGCTGATCAAAGGGCCAAAGCAGGCCAGGCAGAGCCGAGCTCTTCTTTCTCGCGATCGAGGCGACTCTCCCACCACTACAACAGGCGCGGCGTAATAATGCATTCTCTGTATTATTCATCCAGCTCCAGCTGCCTCCTCTGTCTTTCGGTCGCGTCGAGATTTCGTTATTCTATTTTCGTCGATGGTGCGGCGCCCGGCGACGCGAGATTTTTTTGCATTATTTGCATAGCCATTGTCATTTATCTTTCAACGGGTTTTTCGGGGGCAACCGAGGATTTAGGCCGAGAGACCCTGTAGGATGCATTTTGGCATTGATTTCTTGCAGCTTCTTTTAAATTCAAATTACTTTTCAGATATTCCATCGGCGAAAGAAGCGCCGTTTTTACAGCTGCATTGAAAGATAAACAAAACAATCGAACGGTTCTCCGCTCGAGCTTTCGAGATTAGCTTAGCCCAATATTTTACTAGGATGGCCCCAAAGTTCGAATCAGGAAATCGTACGTAGAAGTTCCAACTTGCCCCCACTACCCCCCACTTAGTTCACGCACCTCAGAAGGCTACAAGCATTACGTTCTTTTAAATCTCGACAATTTCTATGAAAGCAGTACAAACTAGTTCCGTAAACATCGAGTTGTTGAAAATATATTTCGCCTTAGCACCTCTCGGTCCCGAAAGATTACACCTTTGTCAAACAACGACGCGCGAACCGAGAGCGCCATTCGACGTTTTTCCGAAGGAGAATCGGCTTTTCTCTCTCTCCGCTGCCGTCGTCGTCGTCGGCATCCCGCGGAGCGAGAGAGGGAACGATATTGCGGTGGCGACGGTCATCGGCGGAAAATCCCCCGGAATTTATTGGAGATCGGAGGCCGTAAGGGGAGCTCTTTCCCCCTTTTCCCTCTTGTATAAGTGCGAAATAAAATTTTCTCACCGCGTTGTCTTCGTACGTATATAAGGCGGAGAGAGAGAAGGTGTTTGTCTTGCGAGGATGCCTCGTGCTGACAAATAGTTCGCCGTTTTATTGGCATTTCGGGAAAAAGCTTCGCGGCCAACTCTTTCTAAAGGAAATGTGGAAAAATTTCTTATTTATCGAGTGTTCAAAGAGACGGCGCAGTCGGGCAGAGAGCGAGAGCGCCATCTGGTTAATGTCATTGCTCTCTCTCGCTTGATGCCTCTCTCGTACGTGCGGTGACTTAACCCAATTTTATATCTTTTAGTATAAGTGTATAGAGTGCGTCTTCAAAAATAACTTTTGTACTATGAGCTAGCCAGAAGCAAAGTCTTCTTTGGATTGGAAATCAATGCAGAGTTTTTTTATTCGAAGCGATATTTGAAATTTTTTTCCCGAATATTAAATAACGAAATTTACAATTCACGTAAGAAGAACTTTCCGTACGCTTTCTTTAGAGAGACAGCTGTGAGAAAGCATCCGGATGCTATTTATTTTAAGTACTCCAGCTAGGAAAAAAGGTAAAAACACGCGTATCAAAGTTAAATTTTACGGCGATTATAAGCCGAGCGGAAGCTCCCTAAAATTCCGACTCCTCCATTGTCCGACAACGAGGGAAGGCGAGCGAATCGAATCGCGGCTTCGTGTGCATCCGAAAATCTCATTAAACGATAAGGCGCTCGCGACTCCGCGAATGAAATCCGCAACAACAAATCGCAGCCAATTTCACGCGCACGCAATTCCCGAGCAGCCTCGTAAAAAGCAGCGCCGCCCTTTCGTTCCGACTTGACGCGTCGCGCCATCGCTGCCAAGTATATATATCGCGAGTCGGGCTCTAATTGAAACTTTTAGGACTGAGGGCCGAGGTATTAAAACTTCCTGCCCGCGTGCGTTTCGTTGCATTTTTAGATGCTGTCTCGGCTGTATCGAGAGTTTCTTGGGAGTCAAGGGTAGATTGCATTTCAATTTTGAAGAAGAGCTCGAAATTAATGCACGCATGGAGATGTACATACTTTGGACGAGTTGAATACGAGAATTGTTCTTAAAATTTAAAAAGAAATTATAAACTTTTAAAATAAAAATGACTATTAATAAGTAACATGGACATTGTTTTTTAGAAACATTTTTTTCACTTTTACGCATTTTTTAAAAAATTCTCGAGTATCCTAATAGCTGTATCGATTTTTTCCTAATTTTGGTTTGAAAAGCGCTCTACTTTTTCCACTTTAACAAACAATATACGCCAGTTACATTTTCATTTTCTTCGGAACGAAAGCCATTGAAAGTTGACAGTCGCAAAAATTATTAAGCCGCTAGACAACTCGACGACGATTCCACCTCTAACCTCCCCCAGCCCCCTCGACAAAAAAACAAATTCCTTCGTCGTCGTCGCCTCTCCCTCCCCGCCTCTTCGACGCATACTCCGTTCTCTCGGCGGTGCGAACGACTGGCCTTATCTATCGCTGAGGCCGCAATTACGCTTAAAGGCGCGCGACAGAGCGAACCCCTCCCACCCCCTTCAGCCCTCCCTCCATTGTGCTTCTTTTGTCACGGAACTCGGCCACCCTCGGCCTTTAAGGATCGCGACTTCTCTTCTTTTTCGACGAGCTTCTTCTTTCTTCCACCCCCGGGGTAATTAAGAAGTGCACTTCGTTACGAGGGGGGAGGGGGTGTGAGAAACTCACTCCCGGAAGTCGATTGCACGTGTGGCGCCGGGAGGAGGTCTCGAAGTCGGAAGGAATCGAGCGCAGGCCTCGATGGGGGTTCTCGCTTTAAAAAGAGACCTGAAAGAGACTGCGGACTTGCATTCTTCGAGCTGCCGGCTGCCTTTCCAGGCGCTCAACCCTCTCTGCTCTCTGCACCTGTAGATAAAGATAGATTTTCGTCTGTTTTTGGTATATTTACTTGCAGCATAAATCGCGGAGAGTGTCGAATTGTTTTCGCCCGCGATTCTTTTCACTTTTTGAGTAAATTAACGAAGATCCGTAAAAAATTTTGAACCTTTAATTAAAGATACTTGTTGTTCGCCCCGCAAATAAACAGCGATCCAGCGCCAACAACTCGCGCGGTCCTCTCATTCAGCGCTTATTAAATAAAGGCCCTCCGACGTAAATTCCCACGCGTTATCTCGCCTCTCTTTACATTCGCGCGGCGGTCAACTTTCGGCCGGGAGAAACGACGGCGGAAGTGCACCGTTTCGCGTTGTTCTCGCCGCGGCGGGTGGCGGCTGCGGCGGTCGTTACCTCGCGTCGCCTCTCCGCGATTAACATCTCTCCCGGCCGGGGGTAACCCGTTCATATACCCCCGACCCCCCCGGAAAAATGTCCGCTCAGAGATCCGCGCGCCGAGATACCCGGGCGCGATATTACTCGGGGCGAAAACGCATAAAGCGCCCGCCCGCAAATGAACACTTTCGCTCGAGTTTAGGGTTCGGCCAGCGCGACGGGCAGCGTCGAAATTCTGGGCTTATTAAAACTCGGGGAAATGAATCTTGATTAGCGCAGGAATTTGAGCACTCTGCGCGCTTTTATTGAGACGACGAGCTGCGCTTTCTAAGAAATTCGTTACTTTGCGTCGTCAATTGCGCACTCGCGCATTTGCCTTAGTTGCCGCGGGCGCGCGTTACTTACCTCCGCCTCTCGGCGGATTTGCACGCTGCTCTCCTCTCGACATTATGCCGAAAGCCGAGTGCATTAGCAGCCGGAGCTATGCGTAGCCGCGCGCACTCGAAATCCGTGCTAAGGCTAAGCAGATCTCTGAAAGCTTCGAGCGCAAAAATAACGATATAAATAATCTGGCATTCGCTCCGCGTCCGCAAGAGCGGCTAAAAGGTTCGTTTCGAAGAGTCTGAACGTTTTTAGTAAATATATTAAGGTAAAATATACAGAAAAGTTCTATCATATTTAGTTCTGAAACGATAAATATTCGACTAAATTACATTTCGAAGTTACGTTAGGAACGATAATAGTGTCCAACTTTACCTCACCTAATTAAATTCCATTCAAACAAAATGTCAAAATTTTAACTATCAGGTCAACCATACTAGATAGAGAAACCGAGCCAATAAAACACCTCGATAAACCAGGCGAAAACGAGCGAGATCGCGTTTTGAAATCTAATTGGTAGAAATTGGCGGAGTCGCGTGCGCGCGACCCGGAGCGTAACGCGATAACGACTCGCGCGCTTCCCGCATCGCCGGGCGCAGACGGAAGCGAGCGCGAGCTCCTTATTACAGTGTAGACCCGCGGCCCCCTTCAAAGACGAGCTTTAAATTTAATCGTTGAAATTCCCGGGAAAGGCATTTTCGCCCTGCTTTTTGGAGAATTCTATTAAGTTTTGTTAATGAACTTTTATGCTTAAAGCGTGTAAAGTAAATTCATAAATAGTTTTGAGAGGACAAGGCAATGGACAGTCATCGGTGGGCTGACAAATTTCTCGAGCGTCGACCTAAATACAGAAATCATCTTCAAGAATAACCGGATCGCTTCTCTCGCCGCTGAATCGCCTGATCAAACTCAGGTTACCCCGTTCCCGTAAAAAAAACTGACCGACAAAAAGCAGGCTCGAGGAGAAGCCGCCGTAAAAAGTTCTCTCGCGCGTCATAAATTTCCCATCGGGTCTCTCTGCTCCACCGTCGAACGTCGAAAGCCGTAATATAAAATGTTCGAGAGTAGCTCGCCGCGGGCTAAGGCGCTTTTCGCGAAGAACCCTCGAAATTTCGGACGCGGAACTCGAGCGCGAGCCTTTTTCCATTCCTCCTCCTATATCTCCCTCTCGAAAAAATTCCGGCCTCTCGAAGACTCTCAAAGTAAAGTGGGAAAACGCAAACATTCTTATATAGACACTTATATAGGAAGAATCCCGGGTCGACTGCTGAAGTCAGACGATAAATTCCGCGAATTTATACCTTTCTTCTGACCCAGAACGAAAACTAATTTTCAGAATTGTTACTTGCGGCCGTTTAGGCATTCTTTAATTTCTTTGAGTTTGACGATCCTCGAGACATTTTTCTAAATTACTGGTAAATGGATTCAGTTAACGAAACAAAGTCCACGTCTCAAACGTCATCCTCATTAATTAGGCCGAAAATAAAGAATAAACAAAAAAAAAGTAGAATAATCCGCCGCGGTTTTGAGGTCGGCAAATATACTGCAGGACTCGCTGATACGTTTCAAGGAAACGTACATTTTTCAGGCCAGTCAGCCGACGCGGAACCGCCGCCTGCTTCTTACACTTATATAAATACAGGCGAGGAAGCGAGAGGCGGGAAGAAAAAGAGAGCAAAAAAAGGGCAAGATAACGCTCTTGGACACTCGCTCCGAGAGATGAGATGAGCTGCTGGGGCATTTTTGCGCCCCGTCACCTCGACATTCCGCGCGAATATTAGCTCTCTCTCTCTCTCTCTCCCGGTTTCGCGCGAGGAATGAAATAAAAGAGCTCTGCTGTGTGTGGGTTCTTGCCTAATTTACTTCGCTGCATTTGGGTTACCCGTAGTTTTATTCAAGCGCCGAACCTGAACTCGGACGACTCCTTCCTGTCCGCGCGACCCAATTATTATGATATGTCGACAACTTTTTGTCTTTTGTCATTTCCCTTTCAAATGGCTGCGGATGAATAAGCTTCCCTCTGAAATTCGCCTCTATTCACATTAGAATCTTGCGATGTCAGGTGTGATTTTACGACCATTTCGAGGATGCTTAATTTAGAATCAACGAAATGCTGGTTGAAAAATCAATTGGGAAGTCGAAAAAAAAGGTATTCGTCGACGGCAGCGTTTGACTGCAAAGCTCGCATCCCCAACAGTAGCACTTCGCACGTCGCCCGTCGACATTCGAGTTACACTCTTTCTCCCTCGGCTTGAAAGCAGTCATTACAACAAAACGATAAAGCCGAACGAGCGCAAAAAAGGCGCCTCGAGTGCCATCGACCAATCTGAAAGGTCCCGCGTCGAGTATCCCGTTTCAAGCGCGGCAGAGCGCAAACGGAGAAGCCGAAACACTCTCATCTCTCGGCTCGAAAAATAGCGCGACATCAATCGGACCCTGATGTTTGCCGAGCACTCGGGGTGACGCGGCGCGCGTAACAATGCCGCCTGAAAAGCGAACACGCGCAGAGTCGGAAAAAGGAGGTCTTAGGCACTGTAGTCGATCCGCTAGTCGCTCCTGGCATAATGACGAGGGCCGCTTTATGCAAATGTGCGCGTTAAGACCCTTCAGCGGAATTGAGCTGCCTTTGATGGCGGGCGTACAAGCATTGTTGATGCGATGAGTCGGCTTTTCAACTATTCTGATGGTTTGAGCAGCTGATTTTTGGATTATCGGGCGATGCGCGGTGTGTCGAATGTTTGTGCGTTGATTGTAGAAATTTTGAATAATTAATTGAAATTTTTCATGATATTAATGTCCGTTTTCTTTTTCTGTTTCAGGTGAGTATCTATCGCATGACCGATACTGGTTTGGTGCCTTATTAGACCAACAGCAGTTAATGTAAGTCAGATTAACACCGACTGGGAAGAAATCGCTCGATCGGTTCAAGCTCTTTTTCAACGGCTACAGTAAAGAAGTAAAAACTGAAAATACTTTTGAGTAGACTTAACGCCAAACTAGAATCCATTTTGAGATTAAGGGCATTCGTATTTATACAACCTTGTGCATTCAACAGTGTTTATTGTCCTAGTGTCATTTTCATCTGAAACGATTCCGATAAAGTTTATATGGGCAATAACTTGAGCTAGCAAGCGGTTTACAATGAACCATTGAAATCGTGGCAATGCTGTTTGGACCTAACCAAATTCAATCGCCATTCAACTATGCGCAAACTTATTTCGCCGTAACGCTCGTTGAATTCTGACGGAGTAAAGTGGACTGACGAAACGATCAATCCTGAGTCGTTGTTTAAATGTAATTTAAACTTTAAAATATTCGCCTTCCAAGCAGATGGAAAGGTTGAGAAATCAAGGTTGTACCCTCATTATAGTGTTTGTTATACTTTGAAGAATGCAAATGGGAGGATTCCCCTTTCCGTTGCTACTTGAAATTCAAAACTCGAAGCGGCTGCATCTTTTTAACCCGAGTCCGTAGAATAATGCAAACTGGTAATCGCGGCTTTAAGTCAACTTTAATAAAAGGTATACGCAGCGAAGTAATTACAAATTCGTGCATCGAAATGAAAAATAAACTCTCGCAAAGCATCGCCAACTGGATAGTATAAACATTTACACGATCCGACTCATCGTACCGATAAATTTGACGCTCGCATCATTTTTTCAAACCCGCCATTTCGCCACTCGTAACCGAGGGATTCTGCTCCGCAAATTCGCGAGTTATAATCCGCAAAGAAGCCCCGTCGCATGCGGCGTATCTGCGCCCAAAGCGAAATATTTCAAGCGGGTGCGAAAATCCAGCGAGTTTTATCAAGGCACACCGAACGCCTGATTTTTCCTGGATTAACGTCCGGTTTTATGAGGGCTTTTTTCGTCGCCCGGGCTGAGTTTGTCGGATAGTTTGCAGTTTTCTCGGCTCGCTGCTGAGAGATGAATTGTATTGCTTTAATTAACGTTGATTTATTGGATCTTGGAGCAACGAATAAAGTTGAAACTTTTAGGCATTTCAAATTTTTGTATTTTTCCACACCACTTTCGGTTTAGCATTTTACTTTCTTTTATTTCAGCCGATCAAATCGCGCTTTTCGCGGCTATACTTTTTTCTAATACTTAGGATGTGCCAAAGTAAATTCACTCCGCTAAATTTTCCGCAAATTCATAGTCGCCAATGATGCCACGGCAATTACAGTAGATCAATTATCCACGAAGCGGTTGGCAAGTCCTTAATTGAATGTTATCCTCCTCCTAAAGTTCTCCGAACGCCCAGCTTTTACGATATCGCGCATAAAACGAAAGCAAAACGAGCCGAGCCGCCACTTCCCGCCGAAATCCCTCCCAGCTAATGCACATTAATTTCAACGCGATCGCGTATCCAAGAGGCGGTGCAAGCACACTCGCGCGGACTTTACCGCTCGTGAAGACTCGAGAAGGCTGGGCAATATGGAGAATATCGAGTTTCATGGGCCACCTCGACAGAGTAGCAGCACTGTATACGCGGCGGAGGGCGGCTATTAAGGGCAGCTGTTATCCTTGCGCCTGCCTCGTCCCCTGCTGCTGCTGCTGCTCGATGCAAAATTCAGCTGCAAACTCGAGCGTACAACCTACAAACCCAGTCCGGGAAAGTTGGAGACTTTGCGCAAACACCGCGCCGCGCGACAGGAGAGAGAGAGTCTCTTTGAGAAAGGGCCAAGAGTCGCGCGGAGCACTTTTTTCCGAGTGTCGCGGAGGAAGTTTCGCAGTGATGAATTGCCGCTGCGATCTTTCTCGGGACTGTCTCGCGCGGACCGACTGAATTTTTGACGGTAGATCGATTGACATTACGGTGTCTAGGTTGAAGATTTTCCTAGTCTCTGACTGGACGAAAGAATTTTTACTCTTATCGCGTAAAGCAGTTGAAGGCAGCTTTTTAATTAGACATCGTTTTAATAAGAATTAAAGTGGTTTTGCCGCAAGTATGCAAATTACCTAAAAACAAGCTTTACCGTGCAGTTAATCTACATTGAATTTCGTCGTCGCTTACAAAAACTCGGGGGGGGACGCAAGAGGACGAAAAAATGTCGGTAAATTTAATCTAATAGCTTGAAATCTTACAAAAACGTTGCTGGATTTGCATAAACCGGAGCTTTACAGCGGAGTTTGCCGAGAAAATAAATGAACTTGCAGCCGGAGTACGAAAGCCCCAAAAAAAAAAAAAAGGAACCCAGTCTGTCGGTTCGTCGATCGAGCTTTTTCCGCGATTTTCTCTGTTTTTGCTCCGGCCGGGGTTGCTTTTTTTTTGGACGGCGGCGTAGGGAACGAAAAGAAACAAGTCTGCAGTCGAATCAACTTTATTGGGTAGTCTCGAAACGTCGGATTTTTAAGTGAACGAGTTATAAATCTCAAAAAATTTCAAACACCCAGTGATTATTATTCAAACGTCGAATAATCAATGCGAATTTAACTTAAAATCTTTCAATCCAGCGAAGGTCAACGAAACGTCTCCATAATCTCGACCACGCATGCAAAGTTCGCGACGAGCGAGACAATTGAATCAGGATGCAATTTCCGTGCCAGAGGCGGGGGACTCCGTCGGCCCGATGCAATTATTAGACAGGCAATCGCCGAGCGTAAAAGCGATCCTCCTCTTCCTCCTCCTCCCCTTTCTTTTTTCGACCGAACGACGATAACCTGGTCTCGTGTTTGACTTTTCGTTGGAAATATTTTTTTGAAGAATTCGCATATAACGAACGAGCGCGCGGAGGGTTGGGTTTTAATTGGTGGCTAATTTTATTGGACGCCGAGGGAGGAAAATTGGCTTGGTTAAAGTGGTTACGGAATTCAAATTTTACTCAACAGAAAGGGTTGCGGCTAGTAATAACTCGTGAAATGTATACAAATTGTATAAGTTATTCCATTTTTTTTTATTGTTTTATAATATTCATTTCATTGTCTCTATTTAACTAATTTTTTGCACATAAAAAGTTGAACTGAGAAGAGGCCATAAAATAAAAGCTATCCGAACTTCGGTATTTGAGATAATGTATTATTACTTGGAATTGTACTATTAGGAATTATTTCGTAAAGCTGTAGTCACGTTTTACGTAATGGTAAATTAGCTTTTTTCAGAAATCAATTCACATCGCGTTCTTATTCTTAAATGCTTAAATAACAACGGTTTACTGGAATAATAAAGAAGTTGCGCGTTCACCATAAAAAAGTTAGGAAATAAAACCGACGCCGAATTTACCTATAAAGGGATTAGGCACTAAATCCTCCTTTCTCTAATTTCAACTTGATTACTCAATTATCCACGCGTTAAATCCAGAGCATCAAACTTCAATCATCCTCGGCCCTTGAAAGTAAGCCCATATTCCCTCATTTTCACGCACATATCTTTAGCAAGTATCCATCTTAAATTACGAGCAAAAACAAAGCCTACGAAACTCCAGGCTAGTCGATCTGACCGAAAATCAATAGCTAAATAATACGGAGGAATTCGACGATAAAGTACAGCGACCAATCGACAATGCACTCCTCTTATACGACGCGGCTCAGCGAAAAAAATCAGACTGGCCTCCGCGCCGTAAAGCTCCGAGGAAGACCCTTAAAAAGCGGCGGCGGCGGCGCCGGTTTCGCCTCTCGTCGTAAAGCGAAAATTCCGGCGAACGGCTCGCTCGTAAATATTCGCGCGTAAGTGTTTACCTGAAGCCGTTGGTGTTTTAATTGGCGGTCGATCGATCGATGGGCCATTTTATTACGCCGCCGGACGAGAGGCATTCGCCGCCCGTCCCTTCCCCTCGACTGGAATTTTCGGTAGCTCGTGTGCGCGTTTCTCCGCAGAAAAATTGAAACAAGTTTTCTAACTAACAAAATTTATTGAATTAGTGGTTTATCGAATTTTTAATATCATATTGCCATTAAAAAAACCTCACAGATTTTAAAAATTTCCTACTACATCTATCCGCGCGTAACAGGATCAAAAGCAGCGAAACTCTTCCGACCCGAGGTTTTCCGAACGAAATCCCGACAAAGTCGCGAAGTGAAAGAAAAAGATCATGCTCCACTCGCTCTTCAATCTTCCGCGCGACCTTACCGGGGAAGCCGATGTTCTCGGGGAAACTTCTTGCCCCCGTCGGACTGAGGAGATCGAGTTTCTTTTCGCTGGCCGAGAAATAAATCGCCGCGGCGCGCGACCAATTCAAGCACTGCGGCCTTTTCTTCTCTGGATTTCATTATTTTATCGGTTTTCATATATACATATATTCTCCCGGAAGCGACGATCGCCGCGGTCTTTTGTCCGATTCACGAGGCGATATTGCGTCCAGCTTTTGTCTATTCGAGGGACGTCCCCCCGGCGATTGTGCTCTGCGTAGATTTACGATTTGCACCCGGATAAATGCCAGGACGATATCGTCGGCCATAAGAGTCTTTTAAATAATGGCGCCTGATCGATTGTCTCTCGATTGAGTCCTTCTGCGAAATGTAGCTCTCGGGTGTATACGTGCAGCAATCGCGCCTCTTCGCTCGGCGAAGGTTCATAACTCGTCGTCGTCCGAATTGTAAACATCGCTTACCTTTCAGACTACCGACGTTATCTGGACCGGCAAAATCGAGCGCAAAGAGATGCGCGCGGTTACGTTCGCTTGCGGCTCGAGAGATATATTGCTGTGGCTGTCTGAGCTTCGTACGGAGCAAATAATAATAAATACATTGAAAAATTATAAATTTTCCGCTATACAGTTTCGATTTAAAGTTTGTGTACCAGCTTTGATATTTCAGAAAGTAAAAAGAAACTTTGCAAGATCCTATTATCAAAGAGCCAAATAAGTTCCAGATATGATCTAAAGTTTGCCCAACTCGAAAAAGTACCCAACTCCTAATGGAATCGCATACCAGGCAGGACTGGACGCCAGCCGTAGATCTCCACCAGTCTTCCATCAAAATGATAAACCCAGACGAAACAAATTGACTCTTCAGCCTCCCTCTCGTCCGAAGCGAAATCACAGACGCACCTACGTCGCCGAATCAGGCAGCTATTACGCCGGGCGATTCCCCATCAAACGGGGAGGCGTGGCGTGTCGACCGGCTAACTCGCGCGGCCATGCTAATCGCGTTAGAATTTGCTCTCGCTCGGAGGCCGGAGGCCGCAAGTGCAATCGACGGGGAGAGAGAGGAGAACCCCGACGGCAAACACGCGCCATTTCCCATCTGAGCTGCATTATACGCGACGCTGCGAGTTTCAATTGGAGTTCGTTGAGTTTGGATATCGCGTCGCGCTTCCGGATTAATGCGGTTTTTGCGATTGTGTACTTTACCGCTGAGCTCGCGTCCTTTTTCGTTCGAATTCAACGCCGCTCTGTCCTGCCGCGTTTACTCGAGAGAACTTTTCGAGCTGATGGTGTTTAAATATTTGGCTATTTTCATTGGAGTGCATTCGCTTTTCGGGCTTTTTTTTGTGAATACGATTTAACAGTCAAGTTTCTGCGGAATGTAAACGTATACACCATTCGCATCGTATTTGGAAGCTTCGTGTACGCAAGACTCTCATTTTAAAAAGAGGAAACAAACTCTTGGCAACGCATCAAAACGCCATTAATTATATCTTTTGCTCGGCTGCCAAGCGAAGGAGACAAAGTTTGCGCGGAACAATTTTTTTCCCCGCTATTCCAAGAGAATTCAAAAAATTTTCATCCGAAATGGATACACCCCCTTTTGCAAAAAAAAAAGCCACCTCCGTTTCTGCCGCGAGTTTCGAAACAAAAACTTTTTTCCGCAATTAAAATTCAAATCACTCTCCCCGAGGAGCGTCTCAAGTTTTTCTTGAAAAAAGGAAGACTGCAATCATCGTCATCCGCGGCAATTCCAGATCATTAAGACTCAAAGCCGTTCCGGCTCTCAGCCCGCGAATGAAAAGCAGCAACATTCTCTTCCAGCGGCGTGCGCGCGCACGCGTCGCGGATCGGAGCCCGAGGCTCGGAAAAGTCTACCGCCCCCCCGGAGCTTGCTGGCCGACTAAAAGCTATCTCGTAAATTTCCAAAGATCTCCTCGTTCCCGAGGCACAGACACATGTATCGCTATAAAAGCCCTGTATTCCGGAAGATCCCAAAGCAATATAAAGATAAAACTGGGTCTCTCGCTAAAGGCGACGTCGATTTATACCGCGGGCATATGTACATGTATGCGTTACGTTTGCATCGCGAGCTTGCACCGCGCTGCGTCATAATTGCATACGTGCATTGGTGTAACGCCGCATCTTTGCCAGATGTAAAGCGGAGATGACGCAGGGAGTGGGCGCCCACGTCGGAATAACTCAGCCGCGTGACGTCAACGACCCTGTACGTCAGCCGAGTGAAAGAGGCGCCGAATTTTCGATTCGATCTGGCTCTTCGACGGCGGTCAGCTCTTCCGTACACGAGAATCCATTGACCCGCGAAAAGATTTTATTCCCCGATTAAAAATTCATAAAATCCTCGACGACCTCTCGGGTCCCCCGGCGAGTATCCGAAAGTTTTTGAAACCTCATTCATGATCCCCCCGAGTACGCGCGCGGCTCGTAAATCGCCGCGCGCGACCGTCGTCCCGCGTTACCGAGAGCAATGCGAGCAGCGACTACGCGCTCGTTTGCTGCTCGTTATGCAGATGAAGTGTTTCCACTGCCTGCTGCCTCTGACGTTTTCCCTTCTCTCTCTCTCTCTCTCTCTCTGTTACTTTCTTTTTTTTACACTTTCGAGCACCCTCGAGTTCAAAAAAAGCAACGGCACCTCGAGTTTTTGCCGCTGCGAGAGAGAGAGTTTATAGCGAGTGCAGCCCCCGTCGAGTGGAAGGAGGCTGCAGTGGCCAACGCGCTTTGGAAAACGAGGCGATTTCCTGGAAGAATCGCGCGCGAGTCCGACGACCGGTTAATTAACGGAAAATAGGGGTGTTCGTCTTTTTTTTACGACTGGGAGAAGCGGCGTTGCTGTGTGAATGCGCGTGTAATGAGTAGGCTTTGGTGGCGAAAATTTCAGAGAACAGTCGTGAACGCGCTGTTAATTTATTTTAGAGCTCTGGGAGCTGCGCAAAACACACTGCGTTTAATTGATTAATTGGAAGAACTTGTGAAGTTCAATTACAATTGTATTAACAATTCCTCCGAAAAGATCAATTTGTAG
>JAWWEO010019080.1:0-17296 GCA_035582975.1 Ormyrus labotus | reverse complement strand
TCCACGCGCCACCGAGGTACGCGTGCACAACACGGGCAAGTGCACGCGGAGGTAAGAGTTAGCCGGACACACACACAATTAACGGCGCGATACGTAATCGTGCCGGTGGGACGACAATTTACTTAATATAATTTAATCAATAAAATACACGCAAAATACCTTCGTCGCAACTTTCTAAACATTTAATTTCTGAATTATGTGTTAAATATATTGTATCAATTAGTTTTTGGTTTTTTAATTTCTACTCTTTTAATTTGTTATACACATTTATACTTTCATGCAATTTTACAATCTCTTCAGCTTGTTCTCCAAAATGTAGTGGAAAATTTCGTTTCTATTATTGCACATTACAGTTTCATTTATATACGTGTTTGATTTAACATTTGTAACTGGAAACATTTCTAACTTATTTGTTTGATACATTTTCGATAAATCAATTCATGAATATCTGAATATGAAATGGATTTGTTGGATTGGATAAATTAATCTACGCGAGGGTGAAAGTACAAGAGTAGTAGCTTTATTATTTGCCTCAGATGTTACAGCGTGTTATGCAAGACTCATGCTTGCGACGTGCGACACTTGACGCTCCTTTGAGCTGTACTGTTCGAGCTAGAATGACCGCGGTTTTCGCAAAGGTAGCAGTCAAAATTCTGCACAAATCGGCAGCGCCCGGCTCGCGTACGGATAGCGCGATGTGTACAAAAGGTGGGAGAAGGAAGCGTACAAGTGTTTATGTTTGTGTCGCGTGTGCCCGAACTTTTGCTAAGATTCTGTATAACGTTTAGGCTCACGCGCTACACCTTACATATTTATCTGATTATTCTAAATATAAATGTATATTTACAATAGGATTAACAATTTTTTAAAATTAATATTAAATTATCTTGGAAAAAATAAATATTTACATGAAATTCAAAGGGTGATTTAAAGGTCTAAGCAGATAATATACAATGTTATGGATCAAATTAGTTAAAAGTATTATATTATTTGTACTAAAAATATAACGAATACGACAAAATGAAATTAAAATTTCTATGATTAAAATTGAAAGAATGAATATAACGTTAAAAAACATTTACTTACTTTTAAAAAAATTCTATTTAAAAAAAATGAATCATCATTTAAAAGCCGTTAATCAACCGACCGAGCGTTGGCGAGGGAGGTATTCCTGATAGTTAAGATACTATATGATATAAAAAAAAACAATTTATTTGCCCACCTTTTAAAAAAATGAAACAGGCCTGGCAAATTACGTAGTAAGTATCATGAGACTTATTTGTACTTGATCAATGTATTACTTAAATCTACATAATTTCTTTCGTAAAAATTAGTTTGTAAGGAATATAACAAATCATTGTATATGTAGTGTGAAATAGTTAAGTAAAGTATGTGATTGACATGCATGAGTGTGGAATAGGTCATTTTGCATATAAGTTGTAATTATAGTTATTAAAATATTTATGAATGGAAAACTTGACTGTTTTACTTTGATCTCATTACTTTTTTAACCTGTGATTTCGTTGTTCCATTATTTATTTACTAACATATTTTTGATATATTTTGCAGTTTCTGTTATTGAAATATTTATAAATTCAAACTATATGTGATTGACATCATTGTTAATATGGAATACATCAAACTCGCCTACATTTTACTTTGGTTCAAAGTTAATTTTGCTTCCTTCTAGAGGAAGCATTGTGATAATAATTTTTGGAATTGTTCGAAAAATCGGTTATAAGTGTATTTTAAGGGGACAGGAACAAGAATAAATGGTTTTTGAAAAATGTCTGTATGGATGTGTGTGTGTGTGTGTGTTTTTTTTTTTTTTTTACGAGGAAGTATGGGAAAACTTCCTCAACCGGCGCGGCCATAGGCAGACCGAGCCGGCCGGCTAACGACTCCTTGCCGCCAGCAGACACCAGGAAGGGACCGCACTTCCTGGTAGTTACTCCTCTGTCACTGGCGGGATTGACTCCACATCATTACATTCTTCTAAGAAACGGGTCTCTGGCTGTTGTGGGAACAGCTCTGCCACTATCTTTTTCAAAAGGTCAGGACACGTAGGTGATGGCATTGGCTAGCTTCTCAGTGTTGCCATTACCACTCTGTACGGTCTATCCCACGGATCACTATCGACTTCATTTAAGAGCTCTTCCCAGCATTTCTTCTTATTGTGCTTGATGGCTTTACTTAGCTTACGGCGCACCACTTTGTATTTCATCTCCAATTCGGCGTAGTTGGCTTTTTTTCGCCCACGTTGAGACAGTCGCCTTGCCCGCATGCACTCTTTGCGTATCGAGGCAATTTCACTGTGCCATCAACGCACTGATGGAAGCCTGCTGGCTGTATGCTTTCGTGGCATAGTGGCATCACAAGCCTTCCTCACTCTCGTGATAATGTCATTTGCCCTCTCTGTAACATTACTAACATTGATCGGACGATTGTCCAAGGCTTCCCGGAATGTATTGTAATCAAAGGCGCTTGCCTTCGGGCCAATTCAATTGATCTTCTTGGGTGGAGTTTTTGCTCTCCGGTCACTAGCGACTTCCCGGGATATTACTCGATGGTCGCTGGCGGTATAGATATCCATGACCTCCCATGTGTAGTGACCTCTGAGAAGGGTGCTACTCACAAAGGTGAGATTCACTATCGACGTTGCCTCGCCTCTTGCAAACGTGGGTACGTTTTCGCAATTGATTGAGACCAGGTCTAACGTAGACATCGCTTCAAGCAATATTTGCCCCCTAGCGTTGGTTTCCTTACTGCCCCAGTCGACAGCTCAGGCATTGAAGTCCCCAGCTATTGCCACGGGAGAGTGCTGCTTCGCATCCGTAGTCAGTCGGTCTAGAAAGTCGGTAAACTCGCTCATAGTCAGGCTAGGTGGAGCGTAACAGCTGTAGAAATATAGTCCGCCCAGTTTAGCACTCACAAAAGCATTTTCTGTACTGTTAACATTAACCTGGAACGCATAATTACCGCACGACCAGATAACGGCCTTAGTGCTGGCATCCATTTCCCGAAGCTGTGTCCCCAGGTGCTGGTATGGTTCCGAGATCAACACCAAATCAGGCTTCAGTTCCCGCACGGTCTGCGTGAGCAGGTCTCGCAGTGATTAAGGTTGAGCTGTATTATTTTCATTTTGATCTTTTGCTGATCACCTGTAGTGCATCTTTGTACGCTGGACATCTGGTGCTACCAGTAACGTGTGCGCAGTCCTGTATTCTCCCCTTTTCAGTATAGAGGGCACACTTGGCTTCTTTTTTGCATGTAGCAACCTTGTGACCACCCTCTCCACATTTTACACAGAGCTTGGATCGGTCGACTAAACTCTTACACTTGTTTGCAACGTGTCCAAATGCCCAGCACTTAAAGCATTTTACGGGCCTCCTTACTATTCTTATTCGGCAGTTGACCCAGCCTATCCTGATCTTGCCGTTTTCCCCGACTATTTTCTTAGCCACGGCTAACGCCAATCGTACAGCTGCCGTCTGCGTGCCGTCGTGCGCCTTCCGCAGGCGTTTGACAGCGTCCAGCGGGATTTCAATGTCCTGCCCGATTGCGCTTTTCAATGTCTCGAGAACGTCCTCCTTACTTGTAGCTTAATCGATGTCTTTTATCTCGAGTTCTTCTTCTGGTGTTTTGCTGAACACTGTAGCCTCGTCTCCGAGGAGTTCCTTGATGGCCTTTTGCAAAGACGGGGCCTCTTCAGTGTTCCCCCTTGTAAGAATAATCAGTATATCTCCAGTGCCTGTTTTGCGGGTCTTGTCTACGTACTTTTGAGCCACACCAGCGACAGTATCCTGTTTCATCCGTTTCAGGATGTCCGAGTACTTCTCTTTGTCTTTCAGGCGAATTATCAGCGCATTTGATTTTGGCCTTGAGTTCCTCTGTTTCTGGGGTTGTTCTTTGATCTGTTTCTTCTTTTTCTCCTTCATTTGCTGCCATTCTGCAGGTTTGACAGGCGGTGTTTTCTCAACGGTTAACGGGGCGATTCGTCCTCCCTCCGCTTCCTCTTTTTAACATCTTCTTCCGGTGTGGTGGTATGCCTTTTCCGTTTCCCCTGGTGTTGTTTCTGTGATTCGGCGTTACGGTTTTTCCCACCAGTATCACCTCTGTCTCCGTTGCCAGAGTCTCCGAGGATATCTGAGAGTGCAACGGTGTCGCAGAAGCCCGCGCCGCCGTTGATGGCGTCGACACCCGGCATTCTACCTCCTCCATCACCGTCTTCTTCAGTCCATTGAACGCAGTACCTATGGAGGTCACATTTCTCTTTATCTCCTTGTGCACGTTCTGCTTAGATTGAACGAATTCGTGCAGCTCGGTGATGAGTTTTTCGAGTCGTTCCAACTCTTGTACTTTCTTTGACTTCTTCTTTGATTCTTCTGGTGTGGGATTGCCAGCTTCTCTTCCTTCACTTTCTTTTCCATTTGATGGTACCATACTTCTTTCAATTACCAGCGCATCGTGCGTAAAGGAGCGGGCCGAAATAGCGAGGAACGGGTATACCCTTCGGTTAGGTGTTTTCACGTGTGGATACACCTACCTATCCCCAGTGCGCGGGGCCTCGCCTTCGCTTAGCCAGTCCCGACCAGTCACGGACATATGTGCGTGAATCAGTTTACGGACAGACTGGCGCTCGCCCGAGGCGGCACAGATTCCGATCTCTGTGCTCAGTACGCACTTCCTGATTAGGGCCTGAAGTGCTGTGACCGGGGAGCATCTGAGAAGGGGAGGATTGTAGGATAGGATATGTGGATGTAGGGACGGGTAGTTTACCTGTTGGTCCGCGGAGGGTATTTTATTCCCCCTCTAACCCGTAAGCGTGTTCCTCACCTATACAGAGCGTTCCTCTATCCGCCCCTCGAGGACGCGTCACATGGGAGTTTTCAGGCTCTCCACAATGGTGTGTGTGTGTTGTTTTCGTTTAATGGAGAAAGAGGTTGAAGGAAAAAATCTTACTAGACCATGGCATAACATTGTTTCTGGGATTATCGAAATAACCCCAGAACCAATGGTACCGTGAGTTGGATTCACACCAATTAAAACCTCATCGTTTTACAATCCGATTAGCTCATCCAATTGTAAGCGGAATCCTCTCCGTTACCTTTATCAACCCTCCGTAAAGGTCCCCGTGCTCCGTCATTCATATTTTCATCTTCTCCTTTTTTCTTCGTCCTTTCGAAGTATTTTCAGGATGTCTTCTGCATAATTGCTGGTTGCAGACCATCCGTCCTCCGAGGTCAGCATTGCCATCATAATTGACTCAGGAGTTACTCTGGCCTGGAGATGGTACTCCAATTCTTCTCTCTCTTTCCGGTATCGTGGGCAGTCGCAAAAGACAGCATCTTCTTTTACTTCCAAACATACTGGATAGTATGGGCAATCTTCTAATTTAAATCGGTGTTGCTAGTAATTATAAACAGAATAGGCATAAAATTAACCAAGAATGATTTGGTGCTTACACCACCCAACCGCCTTTCTTTCGAAAAACATCCTAAAAAAAATTAAAATATACGAAAACAAATACAATCTTAATATGTTTATAATTTATGATAAAATAAATCAAAATAGAAGACCCTAAACTCAGCTTATCAAGAGATATGCAATATTTTAAATTTTGGTTTGGTGTTGAATGACACAAACCCTGAATCCTTCAATCCTCGATCTGTAAATCCCCAACCTTTAAGCCCTCAGTTCTTCCAGTCCTAATTCTTAAACCCCCAACTCTTAAACCCTGAAACTTAAACACTGAATCTTAAATCCTGAATTCTTCAACTCTGAATTCTTAAACCCTCAACCCTTAAAACAAAAACTCTTAGACCCCCTACCCTTCAACCCTGAATCCTTAATCCTTGAATACTTAAACCCTTCACTCCGAAACGCTCAACCGTTAAACCCTCAATTCTTAAACTAAATTCCTCAACTCTTGAATCCTCAACTTTAAAATCTGTTCTCTTTAAACCTCAATCCTGAAACTGTGACCCCTTAAACCCTGAGTCCATAAGCCCTCAAACTTTAAGCCCTGATCCCTGTAACCCTTAAGGGTAGAGTACAGTCAGGAAAAAATTCTTTATTTTAAATTTTACATTTGCAGAAATGTAATTATGTTTTAGTTATATAAAAATTAAGAAAGAAAACATTTTCAGCTCATTTCAATCAAATTTGAAAGAGTTATGCTTTAAAAAGTCATCAAAAAAGGGGTTTATTGAAAATGTCTCCTGCGGGGCACAATTTTAAATATCACCAAAAAACTGAAATTTTTTCATACGGAATGCCAAAACTATAACTTTAGTTTACTAGGCTTTTGTACTTATACTAAAAAATGTAAGTTCAAGACCTTTTTGCGTCAGCCAAACATTGTGACGTGGTATTTTATTAACTACTCACTACGAATAAGGAAAAAATCTCAGATTTTTCATAAAACAACAACAATAATTTATTCAATACTTAATTCTAAATATTTAACAAAATCTGGCTCGCTTCTTTTACCGACCACGACTACAAAATAATTATTTACACAAATTCTTTCCTTCCCAAATCGGTTCTAATTTTTATCGCGAAAAGGGAGTTGCACTGACTGCTCTCGCTCGGGAATTCGCGAGACTTCACCACACACTGACTATGTTTAAACTCTAAACCCTATCACCTTCGACAACAACTCGGCCCGCGATGTCTTTCTACGCTCGCGCGGCTACCGGCAGCTTCTTCTTACAACTCCTAGCGTTCGCCCGCGATTACTACTTTATCCTACACCCGGCTTCGCGCTTACGACGGTTCCGCGATCGCGGCTATTTATTGCGCCTAATACAAAATCCGGGTACTCACACAAAATCTCTCCTTCTCAACGTTGGCTTCCTTCGGCAGCGTAAACTGAACTCTCCCCAGCTCACTTAGCGTCTCACAGAATATCGGCTTCTTTCCGACTTGGCGTCTCGCTAGATATCGGCATCTTTCCGGCTTGGCGTCTCGCTGGATATCGGCTTCTCTCTCAGCTCGCTTAGTGCTCAGAATCAACCCCGATTCTCTTGGAAATCACACGAACTAATCTTTAACTTCGCAATTATACCGCGTGATAACGCGACAATCACTTCCCGTGATCCCAAAAACGTTTTGTTAACTGTCAAAACTTCCAACGCACGTCCGCACTCGATCGCTGCTTCTCAAGTACTCACTGAGAATCGATCCCGATTCTTTTGGAAATCACAATAACCAATTTTCACCTCCGCAATCACACCTCGTGATTATAACAAAACTCTTTGTTAATGCTAAAACTTCCAGACGCACGACCGCCCTCGATCGCTGCTTACTACGCACTCTTTGTTAACGATTAAAGATTCTAAACGCGCGTCCGCACTCGATCGTTGCTTCCTTAGCACTCGCCCGACGGGCCTTCTTGTTCGATCGCGATGTTGCGCGCGCCCTCTGCTCAAACCTAGAATATCTTACACTTCTCTTCGCGCGGTTTCCCTATACCACGGCGGCAACTGAAAACGCTACGCGGCAACATCGCGGGCGTTCTTTGTTTTTCCTCCGGTTGGAACAAAAAATTCGCGGAATTGCTTAACAGAATTCCTTGTTCTTAAGAAAAGGGGATTAGCGTGGCAGAGCTTTATTATAAAAGTGACGAATTGCGTCACAACATCAAAAAGGTGAAAAAATGCTCCACTTTTAACAATATAATTATCAATAAAAAATTGAACAATTATTTTAAGGACAAAAGCCTCTAACTTATTTATAAACATAATAGCCAACTTTCGTGTACAGTTTCTGCTGGACCCAGTAAAAGGAAAAGGTGAACATAGAAAAAGTTGCTTTTAAGAAAATCAAGGTTAAAGATTCTCACAGAAACAAGTTGAAAGATTCCTTATTTGGGCACTTCAAAATTTTCCAGCACCATACAACAGTCCTTCCTGCTTCCTCAGTATAGTTTCTAAAGGTTACTGATATTTTTTGTGATTGCGGTATGCCTTTCTCTTCTGCTTATCTGGCGTGGATTGTCTTTGCTGCCTGCGCGTGTCTGTTCTTCTGGCAAAATCATTATGCTGCTTGCTGGCTTGATGGCTTGGTTTCGTCCCTGAATTTTGAACAGTCAATTATTTAACTGGGAAACAGCATTTACAACTGCTATTTCAAATTTTTTTTTAGACACGAACATTTCTTTTGGATACTTTTTCCAAATAAATGAATGCACACTCTCATTTGCATTTTGTGTCTTGCATCTTACACAGTGCATTAACAATTGTTCACTAGAAGGTCTCATAAATTTTTTTAACTACATAATCACAAAGATGTTTCACTGCCCTCACTAGATTCAATGTTTTTAAATAAATTCTTCCAAGCTACAGAGTGAACTAGCAAAACTTCTCTTTGCTTTTTTAAATCACTTTCCGGATTGTCAATTTTTCTTTATTTCACTATACAGCAACTTTTTAGCTGCATAGTCCTCTTGTTTCTTCTAGTTTTTTATGGATAATAATTTCTATTTACTGGCTGCAATTTCAAGCAAATAGAAAGATATGTCAGCGAAAGAAAAAAGTAAATAAACAGTAGCAGCCGGTGTAATCTGTATGTGGCATAACATTAGGGTGCATTCTCACTGTGACTGTCGGATTCTGACTGCTGTTGTGTATCATAGACGTCACATATTTTGCATTTTGTAGCACATTTCGTATTATGAAAGAGAAAATTAAAAAAATAAAACGTTACTCATTTTTATGAAATTTCATTAAAAATTCATTTTTTTTGTTTTATTATTTAAAAAAGAAGCATTAAAATTTTTTTATTTTGTCTCTAAAGAATTCTTTAACACATTCATTGATACTTCTAGAAAACATTTCTGAAATAAAAAAAAAATGAGTTTTGTGGTGATATTTGACTGTACCCTACCCTTAAACCATCAACTGTTAAACCCTGAATCCTTAAAACCTCAATCCTTAAACCCTCAACCCTTAAACCCTCAATTCTTCAATGTTGAATCCTTTAACCTCCGATCCTTGAATCCTTAAACCCTCAATTCTTGAACCCTGAATTCTTAAATCCTTAACTTTTAAACCCTCAACTCTTAAACCTTCAACTCTTAAACCATCAACTCTTAAAACCTAAGCCCTGAACTCGTAAACCCTCTACCCTTAAGCCTATGAAGCTTAATTCCTGAATCCTTAAATCCTCAGCCTTAAACTCTGAACCTTTAAACTTTAAGTCCTTAAATCCTCAACTCTACAACCATCGAACTTTAAACCCTGAACCCTCAAACCGTCAAATCCTAAACCATGAACCTTCAAACCTCAATCCTTAAACCCTCAACCTTGAAGTGTAAACCTCTACATCCTGAGCCCTTAAGCTCTCTACATTAAATTCTCAATCCTACGTGCAATTTCTGAAATCTAAATACAAGAGCGATAATTTTTATTTTCAAGTCGGGTTTAAGTGCGTAAGGACTATTTTCCGTTTTTTCGGTAATTTTCGTAAAATCAGGAGGTGATTGAACCAAACAGACAACTGCTTCGTATTCAGCACGGATAAAATACATAATGATATGATTGTTGGTGATACACCACTGTTTTTTGCGCCTGTGTTATCAATAATTTAAGCTCAGTCACATGTAAATTGATCAATCAGTTGAAATTGGTGATTACATCAAAGTTAAATTTTTAAACCGACATAGCATAAGATAAAATTGACTTTTTTTAAATCTTATTTAACGTCGCTCTACTTATGCTGCCAGTTGTGTTTGTAAACAAAGTATGCTTTACCACAGTAGTGCTTATTTTGATCGAAAAAGACTAGGGCCTTTGAGTTCGCAGTACGAATCAATTCCTTTCGCTCTTACCGATCGAGCCACGGAAGACCCCACCGAGCGGAAGCTCACGAGCGTGGTCTGCAACAGTCAGCCGTATTAGTACTCATGCACTCAGCGCAATTATTGTACTTAATAAAATGGCTGCAGATCAGGTGCATTGCGATCCTCCAGCACAATCGACGGGTATGAGCTCCACCCCTGTCACCTAAAAAACCGGCTGACATTTTTTTAAAAATGACTCCGAAATTTCGGACAGACGGCGATTCAAACTCATGCACTAAGCGATATTTGTCTTGGGAGGTAAAAACCTTACCGTTTGATCCAAACACCGCTTGTAAAATGAACTTAGAAAGCTCTACCCAGGCTAATTTGACAAATTTTTATATATTATATGTAAATTATGTTAAATATTATAATTATGTTTTAATTATGTCTTAATTTGATTAAATATTATAATTATAATTATGTTCAAAATTTAAAGCAGTAGATTATAATATTTCAAAATTTTATTGTTTTTTTTTTTAAATTTAATTCTATCCATGTTCCTTAAAAAAAATAAAAATTTAATTCACATTTATCTGTATGAAATTATTCATAGAAAGTGATAATTTTAAAATTTAATTTTGTCTCACAGAGGTCCAAAATCCTATGTTTTTGCGCGGGTTCCTTTTAATTAATAATAATATATCCTGGTAAACATTGTTAATATTTCTCACCATTGTTCACTATTTAAATTAATCTCAACAATTTGTTTTATAGGAAAGGATATCACAACTAGCTCTTCCACAAATAAAAACATTCCCGGTGCAGATAAGTGGTGGTTATAACGCTCAAGTGAAGTTACATCTACCGCCTGGTTTACGAGAAGATGAGATTACGCGCTATCCTATGATCATCCAAGTGTACGTATCATATATAGGCAGTATTATTTATATATTAAATTTTATATTTTGCTTTGAAATATAACCAAATTTTGACTTTAAAAAATTTTACTTTAAAAAAATTTATTTTATTCCCTTTAAATCATACTGTAAAATTAGCATTTAGTAGGTCATAACAGACATCATATGTTAGTTTAGTCTATAACAGGCTTGCTAGATGCGACCTCTTCTTTTTCCGCTGCTGTGGAACGTGAACATATTTTTTTATTATTAAGAAAGGGTTCTTTGGAACTTGGAAAACTGTAGGCGCATGGGTAATCCATTGGCTCTTCCCAATACTTCATCGCCTAGAGTTTTTACTGTAGATTCCCAAAAGGTCAGCATAACGAGTGCGTTCTTGGCAGAAAAGTTGATCTCATCAAAGTAATGAAGGCTACCTAACTGCATCCTCCTGTTGTTTGTAAAAACTGGTGAATTGCAAAATATATGGAGTGTAGATTCCTCCTGTTCACTGCACACGAATGGCTGGAACGAAAAAAAGTGTTGCTGCCATGCCAACGAAAAGTGTGGCGGTAACATTTTTTATAATATATTAATAATCAAAGAAAACTTTGACCCGAAATCCTCTAAATTTGACACCACTTTAAACTTTTTAAATTTTCATTAACTTACTACTTACCAATAAACTCATGGTCAACGATGAGGACGCAGTACTCTATAAAAAATAAACTTGTATTAAGTGTATGGTACAGTAAAAAATACTAAAAAATTCATTTTTTTATTATTTGATACTTCTAGAAATATGTTCTAGAATTATCAAAGAATGTGTGAAAACATTCATTTAAATTAAAATAAAAAATTTTCAATGCTAATTTTTTAAATAATAAAATAAAAAAAAAGAATTTTTAATAAAAGGGTATAGTCGAATAAGCATCAAAAGTGACCCGATCTGGATTCTTATTTTACATTGACCATTCAAAAGTACATGTTTGAAAATCTCTTTTACCAAATTTTCAGACCCCGAAGTGCTAAGGACGTCTATAATCGTAGAGGGCGTCTTTCTCATTAACTATTTTACCCTGATTGCAATTTTACTTTGAAAAATCTAAAAAAAATTCAAGGAAGCAAGTTTTTTTGTCAAATATCCTTGAATTTCTTCAGATTTTTTGGAGCAAAACTAAGCTTAGAAAAAACCATTTTCGATGTATTTTTGCATACTAATTGGTCAGGTCTAAATTGCTAAAAAAAATACTGCTTCATAGCTAAAGATGCAAAAAAAACTTTTTTTTTACGATTATTTGGCAATTTTTGTGGTCCGCAGATCTCAAAGATTTTCAACAATATAAAACATTAATTTAGCAACTCAAGACACCCAAATTCATACAAATAAAGTGAAAATGCAGTTTTTTGCTAAAAAATCTGTTTGCAATAGTAAAAAACTCGAGGAGAACCGATGTAACCTTTAGAGGACGTGAAAGCCAATATATTGGCGCAACCCGTAATCGACACTTCACCCATGATCAATCCATGATATAATATACCTTTTGATAAAGTGGCGCAGGTTAGATCAAAAAATAAAACACAAACACATTGATTTAATAAAATAATATATTCTAAAATCAACAATATTAAGTAAATCGATATAAGCAAATATAAAAATGTATCTTTCGCTTGCGTGTTGTGGAGAAGCTCGTATGCACGTTACAGTTAAAATATACTTGTAGACGATGTGCTCAGATAGCAGTTGAGCGGAGGAAAAGCTCGGAGCGACTTTCTTCCGTCGAGACGTAGCTCTCTTTCGGTGAACGTGCGCACATCGAGATCCGTTGACGACGCGCGGGAAATTCGATATATGTCAGAGAGACAAGATTGCAATTCAAGCTTGACTCACTGGTATCTACGCTGAAGAGAGTCCTAAGTCCACTCTGCATTTTACATGTTTAGGGTAAAGCAAGCCTTTCGTAAGTATATCCGCAATAATGTCTTTAATTTGAAGATAAGCCAGTGATAACGCATACGTGCGAAGTGCTTCTCTGATGAAGTGGTGTCTCACGTCTATGTGTTTCGTTCGAACTTTCGAGTCTTGCTGCCCCTTGATTATCGTTGTAGATGATGATATTTACGAGTTCTTGGTGGCCCAATTCCTTCAAGAAAAAGCTGAGGTATATGACTTCCTTGACGGCCTCGGATAGAGTCATATACTCCGCCTCCATTGAGGACAACGCGACAGTACGTTGCTTGCGAGATTCCCATGAAACGGCGCCATTCGACAACATAAAAACGAAACCTGCGTACTAACGTCTGTCAGCCACACAACTTACCCAATCCGCGTCGACAAATCCTTTCAAAGGATCGCTGTCTCTTACGTAATTCAGATAGTAATCTGCGGTGCCTTGCAAGTAGCGTAACACGCGTTTCGCTGCAATCCAGTGCGTGAGTGCAGGACAGTCGTTAAACTGAGACAGAGCGCTTACCCCGTGAGCGATATCTGGGCACGTTCCTATCGCGGCATACATGAGACAACCAATCAATTCCCTGTAAGGGAAATTTTCTTGAGAACGTCTTTTCCTTGACGAATTTAATGCCTACAGATAGTCGAGTGGAGACGGGCTTGCAGTTCTCCATATTGAATCTGCTTAAGATCTCTTTTACATATCCAGACTGAGATAGGGTGTATCCTTGAGAAGTACGTCGTATCTCGATGCCTAGACAAAAATGTGCATCTGCTAGGTCCTTGATAACAAAAGCGCTGCTCAATAGACTCTTTATTTGACACTCTCTTGATGGATTATCTGAAATTATTAGGATATGGTCAACATAAATGAGCATATAAGTGTGTCCTGAATTTTTAGTTTTGTCGATGTAAACGCAAGGATCAGAATGTGTCGGGACTAAACTCATACTTCGCAAAAACTTATCGAAATGCTCGTGCCAGCATCGGCCTGCCTGCCGTAATGCGTACAAGACTTTCTTTAATTTACAAGTGTTTTTGCCGTATCGGAACGAGGACAATAGCAGAATCGCCTTGTTTTTCAGACTTGATTCCTGTCCTCGACGTACTATAATTTCAAACGCTTCCTCTAGCATTTCGGGTGGCTGTATGTAGACGTTTGTGTCCAACTCTCCATTTAAATAAGCCGTTTCCACGTCCAACTGGCTAATGTGTAGATTTAATTGAGCTGCGACAGCAACCAAGAGTCTGAGAGAACTTAATCGAGCTACAGGCGCGAAAGTATCTCTAAAATCTATGCTTGGACGCTGAGCAAAACCTCTAGCGACGATGCGAGCTTTTCTTCGTTCCAAATTTCCCGTCGGGCCGTATTTGTTTCTGAGTACGATTCGGCAGCCTATGACTTTTGAATCAGGTGAAGCGTCTACGAGCTCGAAGGTGTCGTTTATTTATTAGACGCGACACTGCGAACCTCTAGGTAAATAACGTCTTTCCACTGCTCGCGATCGGGTCCAGACAAATCGTATCAAATTGGTATTTCGCAAGTGTTGAAAACTTTCTCCTGTACTAGCATGTACTCGTCGTCCGTAACATCAGGTGGATTCTCTGAGTCATTCGAAGTTTGATTTTCAGCAGAATACAATCGACGCCGAGCAGGCGAATAGATTTTTGCGGGTCGACCTGGTTTTCCGGTTTTTAGAAGTCGGAGTCTACCTGGTCCTCTCCCTCTCGGAGTGTCTAAGTATGACTTGGAAGAATCGTTTGAAGATGAGGTGAAGCTTGACGATGTTGCTTCCTCGTCCTTGACTTGACTTTGTCAGTTTCTTGAGCCGGACGTGTTTCATCTTTCTCCGTGTGAGGTTTGTGGGCTTGTCGTTTAGCCTCCTGGTTTTCGTGGTTCTGAAAATTACCGTTTATAGATGATTGAGAAATGTCTTTCTCATTAACCAGAGTCTCATAAAAGTGAGAAGGATCAGTAGATTTATCCGATTTACAAAAATCATTAGTGAATTTTACGTTACGGATAATCGAATTTTCCTTTCCGATGGCGACCATATACGAAACACTTTAGATGCGGTAGAGTACCCAACAAAGGTGCCTTCTATACCTCTAATTTGGAGTTTATCTTTCGCTGGATTTTTATTTAGAAAATACACTCTCTTACCGAAGCATCTGAGGTGTCGTATATCGGGACGCCTTCCTGCCCATAGTTCGTAAGGTGTTTTTGTACCCAATATTTTTATGATACACCTGTTTCGTATATAGTTTGCCGTGTGTATTGCCCCTCTCCAAAATGATCGAGGCAGACCGGACTCCAGGAGCATCGTACGAGCAGCCGTCGTTGAATACCACTTTCTGCAAGTATATCCATGTAGTTGTTGCAAAATTCCGTGCCGTTGTCGGGCTGCAGTATTTTTATGCCTGGGCCCGTAAAATTTTCAACGAAATTTTTATAATGTTCAAAAGACGACGTTCTTCAGATTTATGTTTAAACAAATAGATTTCTGTCCATCTACTGTAGTCGTCCGCGAGGGCGAGAAAATTGCACCACCCATTGTCGTTGTTCTCATCGGACCGCAGACGACCGCGTGAACTATTTCAAGAGCATTGGCAGAGCGTCTGCCGCTGCTGCAAAACGGCGTGGCAGTTAGTTTTCCCGTCGCATAGGCATCACATGCGATAGAGTCAACGTCAATTTTCAAATCAATATCACCCACGGATTCACTTTTTAGCATACTTTTCATATCTTTGATATTCAAGTGATGAAGGCGACTATGCCACTCTTGTAATTCGCTATGTTCGAACCTTGCTGTACAAACCGAGTGTTTGGTATCTCGAATGAAAAATAAGTTACCTTTTCGATCAGCAATCATCTTTGTGTTTCCGTCATAGTCCCTCACATATACGTGATTTTTGTAAATAGCGTTTGGTGATTCGGGTCCACGATTCTTGCCACTGAGAAAAGTAAACTCGTAAACTCGAGACATGGAGTGTGTTCTGTAGCCTTATTGACAGGTCGTGAACGCCGTTAGTGACGGTAATATCTACGTTACCCGTCGTTGTGACTTCTCCAGTGGCATCATTGACTAATTTTACTTCAGTTTTCACTTCTTGTGTGTTCTTAAAATAATTTATGTCGTTGCATAGATGCGTTATGCAACCCCTGTCTACGCAACATTACTCCGACAGAAATGTGTCGACATAGAATATATCTTGAACTTCGGCGATGTTTTGAGTTTGTTCGTGTTTTTGAAACGACACTCGGCATATGGTGGCCTTTCTTATGGCAGTATGAGCACTTCTCTTTTTTCTTTACGTTTGAAAAATTTCTATTATCGTTATTTGCGTTGTTAAATGTCGAGGCGAAATGTCGGCTCTTCTTCTTTTCGACTCCTGCCGACGCTCTCTTCGATAATTTTACTTATGAATACTTCAACTTCCGGTAACATGTCGTGAGGTTTGATGGCGCAGCAAAAATTTTCGTAGCTGCTTGGCAGGCTGCGCAGGATCATGACGGACAATAAATCGTCGTCTATTTTGATGTCTATCTGCTCCAATTTATCCACAATCTCCATGAATTACGTATGTCGTCGCCATCGTGCATTTTATGCGATCGGAGTTTCTCCAATACTGTGGCTTTTCTTGCAGGGCCTTGTGATGTGTATATATTTTCGAGTTTCGTCCACACGTCACGTGATGTTACACAGTCTCGAATGTGTTTCAACTGCGAGCTGTGTATTGAAAGAATGAGATCTGACATCGCTAATCGATCTGCAGTCTATATCGACTTCCGCCTTGTTAGTAGCCTGATCGTCTACTGGATCTGGTTTGATTATGTCACCAGCTACGTAGCCCCAGGTTCCCCAAGAAGCGCCTCGTCTTGAATTTTTCACGTGGCGTAGTTTTCTTTCCACAGCAATTCGATGCGCGTAGAATTTTGACTAGCTTGCGCCATTTTGCGATTTTTCTGTATTTTTCTTTCGATCACTTTTCATTCACTTCTGGACCCATAACCTGATAAAGCGGCGCAGGTTAGAGCAATAAATAAAACATAGACACATTGATTTAATAAAACAATATATTCTACAATCAACAACATTAACTAAATCGTTATAAGCAAATATAAAAATGTATCTTTCGCTTGCGTGTTGCGGAGAAGCTCGTATGCACGTTACAGTTAAAATATACTTGTAGGCGACGCGCTCAGATAGCAATTGAGCAGGAGAAAAGCTCGGAGCGACTCTCTTCCGTCGAGACGTATCTCTCTTTTGGTGAACGTGCGCACATCGAGATCCGTTGACGACGCGCGGGAAATTCGATATATGTCAGAGAGATAAGATTGCAATTCTAAGAACTTTTTTATGCATTTTTTTAGGCTGATAATGCATCTCCAATCTCCGTCGTGTAAAGGTTAATAGGATTCAAATTAAGGGGGTTATATACTGATTTTTGCCTCCTATAAAAAGCCCTGAAAAAAAATCTGTATGATTATGGTTTCTTTTGATAATATATATCAAAAATATAGCATATGTTGATCAAATGGACCCAAACTGTACTCTATAGGCCCATTTGATTCAGAGATATGGCTATTTTAAATTCTTTGCTTTGGCGTAAACTCCAGAATGAACCGATAGATGAATTTTCATCTAACAGGGCTTAAAA
>JAWWEO010019079.1:0-17298 GCA_035582975.1 Ormyrus labotus | reverse complement strand
AACGAGGAAGCAGCGAACGGGGTTGAAAGCTGCGGCTACAAGTTTAGAGAGAGCCGCAGCGTTGTACACGGAACGGCAGCGGTGTAAGAGAAACACCCGGCTCTTTAATAAATAAATCGTGACTATTTATTAACTTCTCACTAAAAGTTACCTCGTTACAGTACATTTAATACTAATATTTTAAACTGTCAATTTTTGATTAATTTAGTACTACTAATAATATTTGAATTTGTTATTTTTTCAATATTCGCATTTATATTATATCTATTCTCCAATAAATCCCATAAAAATATCAGTTTCTAAAAAGATATAATTTCTGTTATAAGGATTTATTATTAAATATTTTTTAACAATCTTTATGAATTTATTTATATCTTTTATGTTTTTAAGTAAAATGCACTCACCGCGCGCACTTCGCTTCCTAGTGCAAAAAAAATGGGCTCCTCTAATAGTTATCGGTTGCTAATTTTGACGTGAGAGGTTAAAAGGTGAAGATGCGCCACCAAGCGGAATTAATTTTATTTTTCATGACTGCCGCTTGGTGGCGCATCTTAACCTTTTAACCTCTCACATCAAAATTAGCAACCGAAAACTATTAAACGAACTCATATCTGTTGCACTTTTATGTAAAAATTTTATGTAAGTTTTATAAAACCAAATATTTACAAAATTTATATAAAATTATTATAAAAATTAGATAAATTATTTTTATGTGGGTTTTGGCTTTACTGACGTTACATTCTTTCGCTTTAAATTTATATTTAGTTTCATTCTTGCCATTACTGTACTTCTATGTTTTTTTCAATTGCCTAACTCGGTCGGCAATAGAATTTTGTAGAGTTTGCTTAAAAATGTCGTGCTGCGTAGTTTTATTAGTACTTTCAACATAAGCATTTGTAATTCGAGAAGTTTTCGGATCTACTAAATCTAAATCCAATGAGCTCCACCAAATTGCATAAGACATCAATCTTTTTATAGCGAACTCCATTATTTCAGGTGCATAATATTTGTTTGCAGTAGCAGTGGCTGGTATTTTCTGTTCTTTTTGTTCTATTGCTTGTTCCAATCTTACCATTTCTCTATTATACCTGATGTAAATGGAGAATTACGGTAAACAGAATCACTTTTATTTTCTTCTTTAATTACTTCTTCGTACTCATTTAAAATAACATCTAAAACACTTTCATTTAATCGTAATTTTTCGCTATTTTTTTTTACTAATGTTTCCTAAAACCACTACACTATCATTAGCTGTCCCCTCATACTTTGAAAGTAATATTATGCATGTATATTGTATATTGGAACATAATATCCATATCTTTTAAACTCCTGCTTAGGCAAATTGATTTCAATTTTTTAAATGCCTCTTTATCTTGAATTTTCCTAGTTGCATAAGTAGTATGGAAAAATTTTTCATAAAATGTGCGTAACATAATTTTAAAAGAGTTATATTTTTTGTAATTCTACTTTTTTAAAACAAACTTCATACATAATGTTTAAATATTGATTAATGGTCATGTTGTTTCATCCTTCTGTAATTGCATGGATTAAAGCCCAAGACCAATCAACAATAATTATGTCCGACGTTATCATCTGACATAATTTAATAATATCAATGTCATGTTTCGCTAATAAACAATAATAGAAGATTCGTTTAGCGTCAATTTCTTTTGGTTTGCGTACAATAGATCCCATGGCATCCAAATGCAGTATAATATTTTTTTGATTCCTCATTGTTAGCAGATCTTCTTCAATATATCCATTATAACTGTTAATGGCAAATCGGCAAATCTTAAGAAACCGTCTTTTAATTTTTCTTCTTGTATTTGAAGTTCAAATAAATCTCCAAGGTCTTTTGATTCAAAGGGCAGATGTTCCTTTCGCTACTATTCACCTTTCATATTATAAAGAGCATTAATGCTAACGAGGTTTTGATTATGACCATCAGGACGTATTTCAGGACAAGTTTCTTGAATTCTTTTATTAAAATTGTCAATAGGTCTTTCGGATTGTAATCTGTCAATAATATTCCTTCGCCTGACATTTCTAATTTGCCTATTAACATTTGCAAGGCTACTAGCGCGAGTAAATGTAATATCTTTGTCGCTGGATACTAAAAGGCAGCATATATCTTTGTCCATGTTATTAATCTTGAACTGATATCGCTAATCATGATCTGCTCTTTTGCATATTGCATAAACTATCACTTCTCTATTATTAGGTCGAATAGAACCATAGAATGACAATGTGGATGTGCAATGAATTTCATATAGCATTAACTCTTCAATTAATTCTGATTTTCTGATTTTCTGTTAAACCACAATCATTTTGCAGCCTTCCTGTTTCAAATTCTATCTCTGCAATATGCTTTTTAAATACTGGCACTCTTCTCTGCCTTTTTTACTTTTATTTTCGAACACTTTCTCGTATTCGGAATCCATTATCTCTTCTCTGCTTGAGATGGAGATTTTTGAACTATTTTTTTGTGAAGGACTTCTCTTTAGACGCTTAATATTTGATTGCTCATCATTCGAACTAAAATTAAAAACGTTTTCATTGTTTTTAGTTTCAGAGTTCGTTTTTTTCGGTAAATAGCAGGGCTTACTAATATTTCGTTTGGAAGAAACAACTGAATTTTCTTTTGGCTTAAAAAATTTTTTTTTATTCGATTTTTCAACTGGCGAAATTGTTTTGTTGCAAGCTACTTCTTGCACATCTATAAGTTTCTTCTCAGAAAAAATATGATTTTCCTCTTGCAAACAATCTTCACCATTTTACATATTTTCTTCGACATCCTCATATCTTTCATCTATTTTATTATTGTCAAGAGAAATTTGATAACTTCAAACTCAATATTTCTGCTATGAGCATTGACACATTCTGTCTAAGTATCACTGCAAACGTGTAAAATATTTTTTTTTCTACAGAATTAATAGAAACAGAATCAGTACAAAAAGATTCTTGATTCTCCTTTTTAGCTTATTTTTTTCTTTTAAAATAACCTAGTGTCCAGATCTTATGGAGCCTATGTGAAGAGTTTTTCATGTAGAAAGACATGGTTTCTTGCAGTCCAAAGTTTGCAGATATGTTATCTTATCGTTTATCTTCCGATAACATCACATTCGTAAATTCTTGTGAAGACACCCATTTCATAGTCCGTTCCACAACAGTCATTTTAACCCATCTTGTTACAGTAGCTTGATACATCAGTGTACTTTTCATCTTCTTCTTCTTGTGTGGCCCGAAGAATATCAACTTCATCAGCCCAATTCCTAGCTGCAAATTGAACAATGGCGTTCCGTATTTTACCATGAGATTCTTTATCACCGGTAACAAGGTATGATAAGCATCTGAATAAACAATTTCAATCTGCTTTCACATCTATAATTTCATACGATTCCACGTAATCTTGTTTCTTCGAAATCTTCTTCTTAATCTCTTCGTCCTCAATTGCTTTACTTTCTAATCGTGAATTAAATATTGACTTCAAATTGGAATTGCGCCGTTTCCGTAAATACTTTACTCTTGATTTTAACTGCGGATTGTTCTTAATTTTTATCTTAATTTTTAAGATTTAGTTGCTCGTAAAGAAGTGGAAAAGTGCAAAAGGAAAGCCGATACACCCGAGATGAATCATGCGACTAAATGTAACTTTTTCCAGCATAATTATTGACTGATCAAAGTATGCAAGAAAAGTGGAGACTTTGAAGACAAACAACATTTATTCAAATTAATAAATAAAATAAAAATAATAAATTTAACAAATAAAATAAAACATAACTTAGAGCAGGTGCTCTATTTGCGCACCGTTCGCTTCTAAGCAAAATTGTGCCCTTCTAAACACAGCATTGCTGGCTCGCAGCACCTGGTCTTCATTAATGCTGCGGAATGCTATCTTGATTGACGCTCGCAGGTCATCAACATTTTCAATCCTGTTGAAATAAACTTTTTCCTTTAGCGCACCTCATAGGAAAAAGTCACATGGATTGAAGTTCGGGGATCTTGGTGGCCATGCCCATGTGCGAGCTCCCCTTCCTATCCCGCAATTGTTGGTTAGCGAACGCTGAAAAATTCAGAGCGGAAATGTAAAATATCATATCAACATACGTTATTTTAACCTAAAAAGAATTTAAAAGCAGTCAAAACTCAAAAATAGTACATTACGTTACTAGGGACTAGGAAGAAATAATATTATACACGTCTTACACGTCAATAAAATAAATTTATTATATAATAAATTTAACATCTTTAGAATCTTTTGCTTTTACTATTAATAAACAAAAATTTTACATAACTTGTAAATTATAATAAATTATAACTTTATTTAATTTTTATTAACTTTATTTAATTCAAAAAAATTTATTCGCGTTTTAAATAAATAAATGTATTTGCAACTAAATAAAATGTGTTCAAAAGTTATCACTTTACTGCTTTTCTATTGAGCCAATTGTTAGTTTAACTATTTTTTAATGTTAGTCACATTATTCCTATATGTACCTATCTGATGCCTTAATACTGAAATGTCATTTGAAAAGAAATTATGTAAGTATAAATACGACAGTGCTCTTGTACAGAAATTCAGATCTATAACTTACTAATTGCCTCTATAATCTATCTAGATATTCTTTGGAAACGCAGAAGTGGTGCGCAGCTCCGCTCTCCCGAGCTCTATCTCTCTTCTCTCTCTTTCTCACTGAGCAACTAGAAACTTAAAAAATGTTAAAACAGTTCATGTTTAATAATATCAATAGTAGTTAAAATTGATTGCTTTTTAAAAACTAATAATAAAACATATTGCAGTTGTATCTATAAAATATATGCAGGACATTTATAGTACGCAATTTCAAACTTCAAAAATTGTATTTTAGCCAGCTTTTTTGAAAAAAAAAACCATTGTATGACCCTTCCCTATAATGCTTCAAATATGGTTTTAATGGGAAAATTAGTGCATATTTGGCACGCAACTTGCTGTAGTCACAGTGCAAATCTTCTCAGTCAATCGTTAAGGGCAGGTCGGAGTTCATGTCATTTGACGTTATGACGGTCTGTGACACCTATTTGAGCCCGTGCATAAGATCGTACTGTGACGCGTAAAAAGACATCAAATCAGTTGTCTCCAGCCTCCACTTAAGTAATAAACCATTTTCATTAAGAGTAAATAAATTTTTAAAAGAGTTCAAAAATCCGGCTCTAGAATCTAAATTAATTCAACAAGGCAGCCATAAAGTTGTTTTAATAGCCGATACTCGTTGGAGTTCGCATAGAGATGCCTTTAGAAATACTTTAAAAAATTTACCTTACATGAGAGAAGTGACGCGAAATATGTAAATTTCTGATAAAAGCAATAATTTACTACTTGATGCAAATTTTGAGATGCAGTTAAAAGATCATATTTCGATGTTGGATCCAGTCTGTGAATTGGTAAATACTTGTCAGCAGGCTGATTGCAGCTTAGCTACTGCTGTAGAATTGTTATTTAAATTAGATATTCCAACAAACAATGATGAGTATCGTGATTTGATAGAAGCACGCATTAATAAATCGGTTAATCGAATCGGACTTGCAGCAAATTTCTTAAATCATCATTATTGTGATAGACGCTTTTCCAATAATGATTCATTCATGAATAAGATGAATCAGTTTCTTCAAGAAACTTTAAATTGTGACGGTTTAGCAGAATTAGAACTTTTCAAAAACAGAGACGGTGCTTTTCAAAATCTATTTCAACGGCAGTACGAATCATCTATTATTTTTTGAAAAGCTGCTAAATTATTTTATCCAACTTTAAGCAATCTAGCTTTACGGTTACAATATTTATGCGCATCTACAGCACAATTAGAGCGCTTATTTTCAGAATGGTCTTATGTACATGATTTGAAACGCAATCGATTAATACCGGAGATCATCGAAATTAGTAGCACTATACTACAACATGAGGTTAAATGACAATCTACTATCAAAATTTTTATGCAATCAAAAGTTACTTTAATAATGAATTTTTTTGATAAATTATCCGCTTTATTAGATCCTCTATTTTGAATAATGAAAATCTGACAACAGATTCATAATCAGCGATCCCAAATAGACCTATGTAAGAAGTATCGTGAAGATGCAATCATAAGTTTCTTCAATAATACATTTTTTTGATAAATTATCCTCCATAATCGATCCGCCATTTTGAATTTTTAATATCTGATAATAGATTCGTAATCAGCGACCCCGAAAACCCCTATATAAGAAATATCGTAAAGATGTGTTTAAAAGTTTCTTCAATAATGATTTTTTTCTGAAAAAAGGTGATTTTTCTGTATTTCTTTATTTGTATAAACAAATTAACAAAAATTATAATAATTATTACATGAATTTTGATTCTTTAATATATCAAGATCATATAATTACAAAAAACGCTAGATAAATCGTACAAAAATTACATTAAAACAGCGAAAAAGTGTGTAGGAAAAGATGGGTCCTGTAAAGTTTCCTGCTCTTTTCGAATCCAGAGTCAAAATAGGTATTTCCATTTAAAAAAATCACTTTGCCTTGAAATAACCTTAACAATTGATTTTAAGATCAAGGTCGTTGGCACCATTGGGTGGCCTCCTCTGTCCCCTTCAAGTTTTAAATGTATTGTTCATACCATTCTCGAATTATCGTTGGAAAATCGTTTAATTCTATTTGTAGCGCAATACATTTTAAACATTCAGTTAAGTTAAGCCTCTAGCACTTTAAATAAAAATTGATTATATAAACGCTAATAATTTTTTTGTAATTAAAAACGTTCAAGCAAAAGTTTAAAACTGTAACTAGACCTCTATGTATGACATTGTTAGTGTGCTACACAAAAAATAATTATTGTTAGATGAATTATGTTTCAAAAATCAATCTTTCAAGTGCTCGCATATTTAAAAAAATTGGCAGCACACACTAACTTATATGGCTAAAATATTCGTTTTAATGTTGTGAATGAGCCTATGATGTTAGTTTATTATTATTCAGAAATCAAACATATGGACTTACACATATTTAAAAGGTTATAACTTTTTTATAAAGCGAGGCACATAAATTTCTCGGTAAATGAGATTTTTACGCGCTTACATTGAATATTAAAAGTTCTGTGGATTTGCCCATATGCATCTTTTTATACATATAGAACTTGAATAAAAAGATCCTTCAAATTAGATTACTTGAATAATAACTAGACTCATTGTAGCTAGGCAGAAAATTAAAATCTATTTAGAAGATAATTTGTAAGAGAATGCTAATTAAACAGTAACTAATTAATAATATGAATAATGTAATAGTACCATAATGTAAGTACCACATTTGCTTCTATTTTTTGCGAATTGCTTCAGCATCAAATGATTCTTTCAAAATGTACAATTTGATACCTCTAAACAAAATTAAAATATAGTGGCTCCAGTCAAGTTGGTTTATATCACAGAAAAATACTTCTCTATCTACTGAATTCAGTCGCTTGATGAGTCTTTGAGACTCGCGCATGTAGATTTTCCAATTAGTATTAGCAAAGTAACATAATTTATCTAAATTTTTCGTGATTCGCATAGAAATCGATAAAGCTCTGAAAATTAATACGATTAAAATTATTCCTCCAGATTACGTTTTTATTTTCACTCCTTTCTTCGTGAAACTTTTTTTGAAATATACTTTAATATTATCTACGAGTGGAAAGCTTTATTTAATGGATTTAGAGTTATCAATTAATTTTAAAATAATAAATAAAATTTTCATAGTTGAAGGAGGCGCCACAGTCAGTTCGGACTTGGGCAATATTGGTAGAGCACTCTTAAATAAAACACAGAATCAGAATGAAATATTGATATATACAATTATTGCAAAGAATTTTTGCTTCCTCCTAAAGGAAGCTTTGTGATAGTAATTTTTGGAGTTAATCGAAAAACCTGTTATAATTGTATTTTAAGGTGTCAGGTGGATCTCAGCTGCTACTGAACGGATTTGCATGTTTCACAACTCACTTTTTTTGTTTTTTTTTTTGTGATGGCGACAAAAAATCTTTTTTTGATTAGCTTATTAGTTTTCGTTTTATCGTAAATTTTTGATTTTCGAAAAATTTAATTTACTTTATTTAATGATAGGATTGAGATATTTGAATCGAAGAAAAACCATTTTAAAGGGCATAAAAATACCTATAATTTCAGAGAGAAAAAAAGTTATTCTAGCTCTTATGGTTCTTTTGTTTTTAACAGAAAACGTGCTTTTTTACGGGAGTAAAAAGACTTTAATTGATATGAAATTTCGGGAAAAGGTAGATCTTTTGTATGTTCAGAGCTGTATAGTGTTTCTACTTAAGACATTTATTAGTTCAAAAAATATTAAGGTTTTATTTTTTTTTTTTTCAATTTATTGAATAGCTGTGTCTTAGTGAATAATCGGTTTTTTTTCAATGATCGGCCACTTATTTTTTTCGTCTTTAAGTAAATTTTTAAAATTAAAAAGAATTTTTGAAGTTCATCTACTAGTTTTTGTTTTATAACGATTTTAAATTACTAGCACCATCCAAGCGCACTTCGCGCGCGCTAAACGTATTTTTTATATTAGCAAGATAGTTTTAATAGTAAACGACATTATTTCTATCATGCATATCACTGAAAATATTCTTAAGTGTTAAATGTAAGGTTTTTTGAAATTACAAGTTTTAAAAAGCTTCATTCTAAATCCATCACTTTTTTATAAGAGGATATATTGTATCGCGATTATATATAACATAGTACAGTCATATTTTTATTATTACTAGCCGAAATTCTCGCTTGCTCATACTCGACATGATAAAACTTGATTATATATATACAATGAAGAATATAATGAAATACTAAAAGTCACGATTTCGAGGACCGGAGAAACAGCAAATTAATATTAGGTAGATTATTATTTTATTATGATTGGTTACATTAGTTTCAGCAATATAGTTCAAATAAAATAAAAAAAATTACTTTTTTTGGCTAATAATTACTAGAGAAAATTCAATTTTCTTAAAATTTTCATTTAATTTTCTTCAAAACGAAGATAGTGTGAAAAGGTAACACCAGGTTAAAATCACCTTTTTATTCTTGAATTGAACAATATTATTTATATGACTTGTAGAACGCTTGATTTAGCACATGCATTTTTGCTTGCGTGAAATTGTGTTTTGCGTATTGAGTTTCAAAAATTCTTTTTTTTACGACTTGAAATATTCCAATAACAAAATATTTATTTAAATTTTGTTTGCTGTTCATTAAATGCTAAAATGGACATAGAAAAATAAAATAATAATACAAAAATAAGTAATTAATTAAATATAGAATAGTTTGTTTAAATCGATTGGTTTTAATGAATCTCGAAGGTGATATTGGAACGATAAATGAGTTAGGAGGAAGTGCCAATGAATTGTCAACGGTTTTATATGCACATACATACAAACGTGCAACACCGCAATGATTGAGTATACAATACGGTGACATGGTGGCACTTTCTGAAAACTGATGCACTTTGTGTTCGGAAACTGGAAATAAAAAAATTTTGTTTCAAACCGGAAGTAAGCCGGAAATAAACCGGAAATGGACCGGAAGTAATAAACAAAAAGCGGACCGGAAGTAGACCGGAAGTAATAAACCGGATGTGGACCGAAGTAACTATTTGAAGAGTACGGTTAACCAAAGACGATGACCACAGACCAGAAGCCGATTAATATAATAGCAGATGTATATTTTTACATGTTGTCCTTTGTACGATATGTTGAAATATTTTGTTAGTTCAATTTTCAACAACAATTTTTTCACTTTTATTTTCTTTTTTGAAATTTTATCTACGACGAATTCGTAGATAAGATTTCAAATTACAAAAAAATATATTCAAAACAGAATCGAATCTGTGACCCTCATCTGTAATACGCTCATCCAGTTAGAGAAATATTTTGTAATTACCTCAATTTTACTTAAAAAACATCTATAAAATCAAAATTTTTTATATTTTTACCTTATACAATTCTACTTAAAATATGGCTAATGATTTATTATCTCAAGCAAACAAAAAAAAAAGATATTTATACCCGTTTAAAAAATGGATATATTTATAAGAAAAATAAATAAAAGATAAATATTCCATTAATGTAATCATTAGTTTAGATTTTAGTTTCTCATGAATATAATTGCCACGGAATAATCAAAACATTTGACACTTACCACATTTTGAAAATATTTATTTGTTCTCTCTTTTACAGTGTAATTATTTTTTGATCTCATTAGAATATAAAGATGCTTTATATCTGGTCAACTCCTTAATAACTTTTCTACCAAACATTTTCCTATAAAACCTGTGGCACCAGTAATAAATAGAGTTTTATGGGCATAGAACTGCACGATTTCACTTTTTTCATTTGAAATCGGAACTGTTACTTCAAGATCATTTTTTAGACGCTGATACAATAAATCTAATTGAGACATTTCTTATCACGATAAGAATGTATTGAAAGTTTAGAAATTTCCTACGCTTGTCGAAATGATAATTCGAAACAATTCTTGCTATTTATACTTCTCCATGTTTATACAAGTAGCGGATGTTTACGAATGCAATTTTTCTAGGTTTCTCAAGAAAGCTTTGTTAAAGCTAAAGTTTTGATATTCATTAACTGTTCAGTAGTTAATTAAGAACATAATTATTCTAATTCTAATAAATAGTGAAAAACAAACAAGTAGTTAATCTAATATCAAATTTTATATTTTGTACATCAAATTAATTTGATTCTGTAGTTTTTTTTATTAAAAAAAACAAATTTAAACTATTAAAGATATATAACTGACTCAAAATATTTACTATGGTTTAAACTTAAGTGCAGGAGGGGTTTGAGATGACCTTTGATGTAAAACGAGAATTATGTATTAGCTCATTGCAAAATGGCAAATGAAAAAATATATATTATGATCAAGGTTTCTGTGATAATTTTTCCCTTATAAACCATTTCCAGCGATAGATCATCTAAAAGACTAGTTTTTTGCATTTTCTTTCATAATTCATTCTAAAGCAATAATCAACATGTAATACATTTTGATACGGTTTGAGACAGTTTGATACTTTAATGAGAAAAATAATCACATTGATACACTTTAGTACGTTTTGGTACGTCTTAGTACAACTTGCAAGGGGAGTATCAACCCACCGGATCATGGATCTTATTAAAATTGCAAATCATTCCTTAACAAAAAAAAAAAGAAGACATATGTCTCACCATTTTTTCAAATGGGACTTAGAACAAAGTTATTTATTTTTTTTTTTAGGGGAAATTGGTGCTTCTAAAAATTAAAATATCTCCGTAACTAAACATTTTAGTCTATCAAGCAAAAATTTAAAAGAAAGTATCAGCAAGAGCTTCAATTTGAGAGTAGTTAGATTAAAAAATATTCATTCATTCCAAAATTATGTACATTTAATATATTTTTAAACCGTTAGTTCCAGTTAATTTTTGTGGAGATTGTAAAGATACTAGATGGGCAAAGCCCCCTGTGGTGGGTGCTAAGCATGCCAACCCCCAACTTCATGTTTTAAAAGCTTTTGATAATTTATTCATTTATAATTTACTATACTTGTTACATATTTAATTTAACATTTATATTTTTATGAACCTTATTATATCTAATAATCGTTTTTACTAAATTTTTGTTGCAATGTAGGGATTGGAATGTTTCACGAAAATTATAATTTAAACTTTAAGGAGTCTTCGGCGTTTGGTGTCGTATCAAGTGAAGGGTACCATGGGGGCACACTTTGAATGAGTGCTTATTATTATTAATTTTTTTAATAATTGCGCGTATTATAATAGTAGCGGAATATTAGAATAAGAAACCGTTGAAAAAACGCCAAAAATTAGAGAAAACGAAAAATTAGTATGATTTACTGGGGCACCTGCGTAATTTTTACATTCCTGTCACTGTAAAAGTGGCACCACCTTATTTTTGATCGAGTGAGACGTCTGTCTCATGCTTTTGCTTTCTTTTAACCTAATATCATAACTCTTCAGGTGGTCGACTCGATTAGAGATTTACTTTATTGTTAATTTAAATAATAATAATTAAATTTAATTAATAATTAAAAAAAAATTTTTTTTTATTTAATTTTTATAATAATTTTTATATAAACAAAAACTTTTTAAATGATAATTTTCGTATAAGCAATTTTTAATTGAAAAAAATAGTTACTTAGATATATTTTTGTACATTAAAATAAATATTTTCATAATTTTTCATTACAATTTGTGATAGTTCCATTCAGCTCGTTTGAATTATATGCTATCCCTTCGATACGCTGTTGCCACGACGCATGCGCGTTAGCGGTAGCTATACAATGCTTATCTCATTTTTAGTACTTTAATTGCAATTTTCATTTAATTGAATATATGAACATAATGTTTTTATTGATCTAATCGATTTCTTAGAATCAAAAATATAAATATATCTTTGTTTCACGGAGATTCGTGATTTTATTTCGGAGTATTAATCGATTTTGTTGAGGAGCCCCATAAGGTTACATGTTAAAATAAGAATTTTTTAAAAGCGATTTTTTCGAAAATGCCTTCGTCAATCATAGAATTTCTTTCTCGTAAATGAATCTGGCATAGTTTTACACTATTGTCGAGTTTTAGAGATGTACGTGATTTTATTAAAAAACGCCGAAAACTCCTTAATGTCGTTTTCAATTATAAAATCTATCAAAACAAGTATTATTGTGTTTCTTTAAACTCTGTAAATAAAATACTTTTACGATTTTTAAAAAAGAGTCGATTTATATGTACTTCTAAATTTTGTCAATTTACAATTTTTTTTTTACAAATTAACAAAATTTTGTTTTATACCTGAAAAAAAGTAATTAATAAAATTTATTTTAATTTTAATTTTAAGTATAATTTTTACATTTAAAAAATTGAAAATTTTTTATATGAAAATTAATTAAATATTTTATCCCATACAAATTTATAATATTTCATCGCCTACAATATTTTTGATTTCATTCTTATTTTCGAATTACATTAAAATTAATTATTACATAAAATTTACAATATTTCATTTCATACAATATTTGTTATTTCATCTTTATTTTCGGTATTATATCAACTATATAAAAATTCGAAACTACATAAAAATTCAAAAATATAAGAAAGCGAATGGTCAGTTTAAACGCTATAAAATTTGAAATTCAAAAATGATCTTACGTGTCTACTGAATAGTTCTTGCAATTTAAAAGGTGGTCCTCTGAATATTTATTTATTTTTCAATACTTAATACAATGGCTTGAAAAGACGTTGAATATGATTATTCTGAAACATCAAATGGAAATTTTAATTGTATCGCCGCTCACTTTGTGTCACGGTCGTAAAAACAGGTCAAGAAACTCCGGTGGTGGGGGTAAGTCTGTCAATCGTTACAGAGATGTTTTCGAAATTGATCACTAGTCCTGTAGCGCTGCAATATTGGTAGTGTTATGTCCTGATTGGAAAAGCGAGTTAGATGGGCAACTTGCTGATGGAAATCTAACTGGTCCGGTTGTATCCTCTGGTGGTCCATTGCCCGATTGAGCGCAAGGAGCGGGTGATCGAAATAATGTTAACTCAGACACCGATTTTAAATTGTACTTTTAAAATTTATTCCAAGTTAAAATTCAAACAATTTTTAACACTAGCACTTAGTTTTAATTTGTGCTTTTATAGTTTTACACGGAGTTAAAGAAAACAAAGTGATCACTTAGAATTTTAACGCACTTGACGAAAATTACAACGGCGTTCGAACAATAGAGATTTCAGTACCTAGACTGACAGAGCTTCCGCACTTAACAGAGACGGATTCTCGACTGTCTAGTCCTCGGAGCGAACCCCCTATTTATATGGTTTATTGCCTAAAAGTCCGTTACAGAACATTCTACAAAAATCTTATTGCAAAAAAACAATTCCGGGAGATACTTTTAATAATAATGTATAGGAGGGCTCATGAGCGCAATCCCTCCTAGTCCTCCTCTTAGGGTAGGGTGTCCGCGACATACTACAGTTCGTCATGGGAGCGGTTGCAGGTTCGAGGGATACGCCCTGGTCCCAATCTAAAAATGAATTTCCAGGGCGGTTATAATAGGCCCAGCCTACTCCCCCTCCGGTTGCTTCCCGCACATGTCTTTACAAAATCCTTGAAGGGTTGACAAAAAACAAGTGATTCCCCGAAATATTTTGACTTGATGGGTCAGCCTGGCTTCTAACGGTCAGAATTGTTTATCAATTCTGAATTACAATGTTCCTATGATAATTCTTATATAATTATACCGCAGAATTATTGGTTTTTTTCTTGCGCAAGTTTATACAAAATTTCAGAGTTTTCCGATGAATATTAATTCAGTTTTGAGCTTAATAAATATTTTAGTTAATTATAAATTATTTTAATAATTCTATTGGCGAAATTTACCGTCTTATTGTATTTATCAATAAACTATAAAGATTTTGATGGGGAATGTATAAAAAGCTAGCAAAATAACGTAAACGCTTATTTTCATTTAATTACGATAATTATCACCTTTCCTAATGCAAATAATCAATTAATAAATTGATTATAATGTTAATTTAAGTTAAATTCGCGCTAAATAGCTTAATTATTTGTTTTTAAATGAATAAGGAATGACCTTGATAAGTTTTAGTTGATTTTTCCCATCTTCGTTAGTTTTAGTTCGCGGCCTAAAGTCAGTTCATAAAAGTCCCCCCCTTATGTAAAATGCGATCCCATGGTTTGCACTTTTGAATCTCGTGCAGCGGAACCATTTCAGTGAGCGCGTTAGTTAATAATTTCAATATCAATTTTTAAAAGTGACAAGAGGGTTCTTTGTGTGAAATGATTTTTTTTGTTTCAGGGATTTATGAATATTGGATGCTTAAGGATTTGCCTTGAGAACTGCAAACCTTATGATTGAGAGAAAAAAAGGTGATTTTTGAGATTTTGTCCAGAGAAAACGGACAGCTCCAAGTGGTCACTACAAGAAATCCATGCTTGTGAGGAGGAAGAGTACTAAGAAGAAAATTGATGAAATTGTCAACTCTTGAAAACTGGTCCTCTTGACCCAGATGTTGGAATGTACAATTTATTCACATCCCTCTTTAAAGTGTTTGTACCGACCTCTCAGTTTTGCGTTTTTAGACTCCATTGGTTTAAATGCAATTTAAATTACTAACAACAGGATACATACATTGCACTAATAATCATTTTATAAATCAGCTAAACTCGCTTATTCCTATAACTTAACCTATATGCTTAAGACTAAAACTTGTCTACTAGTGCGCGGTTGGAGCAAACGCCGGAATGCGTTGTGTCTCGCGGATTCGGAGTGGAGCAAACGCCGGAATGCGTTGTGCCCCGCAAATTCGGAACGAAGGATTGGAGCAAACGCCGGAATGCGCTTTGCCCCCGGTGGATGCTGGGACGGAGGTGGAGCAGACGCTCGCACACGCACTACTCCTGGAGAGGGTGATTTCGGGAAGGAGCAAACGCTCGCACACGCACTGCACCAGGAGAACGTTGGTTTCGGATATCCTCGTGTCAGTTATTTCCGTCAGGCGAGCACACCTAGACAGTCGTCAATGATAGCTCTGCTCGGCCCGGGGCGGACTTGCTGGCTCTGGCTCCGGGGGCTCCTTTTATAGGGGCCGCCGCGCATGCGCAAACGGTGCGCCTGGCGCTAGAAAGGCCGGCGCTATCTAGCCTTACGGTCGACGCGCAATCAAGCGACGGAGAGTGGCTTAGACAAATTTCAAGTTTACAGGTGGCGCAAACGTCACCGACACTTGAAAATTTGTCCAAGCCAATTTTCGACCGAGAGCATTCAAATGACGTAAAAAAATTTAAAATTGCAAGGCCCATGGTTTTCCCATGGCGACCCCTGTAGTAGTGGGCGGTGTCGGCTATAAGTTGCCGACATGGCTTTTAATGCAACCCTTATGCTCTCTGTCGCATCGTGGAACGCGGAACTTGCGCCTTAATTAGCATGCATAATATTAGTTAGATAGGCCGGACGTCTATCTCGGATTGCGCCTAGGCTATGCCTACGTGCGGCACGACTAGAGGAATAGACCTTTGTGGTGAGCGCACCATGTGGTCACGAAGAACTCGCTAATTACACAAAAATCAATACTTTTAAAATCCCCTACGTGTTATACTAGCTGTAGGTATGTTGATTAAGTAAATTTTTTTTTTTTATTCCAAGTTGTAATTTAGAACTGCTACACTGCGTGCCACAGAGCCCCTAAAGTTCAATACACCTAGAGAAAATAGTGTTTCTGTCGCCATTTTTGAATATTTTTGTAAAAATTTTTATTTTTATAGTTTAATACATAGTTAATAACTTCTCTAAATTATTTTATTCTATTACCTTCCCATCCTTATCAAAAGAATTACAAAAAGAAACGCTTTTTTAAAGGCTGTTAAAGTGGTGTTACCCTTTAATTATCAAAGTCTGCACGAATTAAGTTACCGCGAAATCAATTTACTTTTTAAATTAAAGAATATTCAAAAAAATTTTAGGAATAATAAAAGTATCTTATATTATAATTTAAAAATGAAAAATAATACCCAAGCGTTTGTAAATGCACGTCAGTTTTCACGAATCCTATGGAAAGTAAAATATAAATCAAGTTAAAATAATAAAATAATTTATTATTACTTCTAATGAACGGTCTTATAACAGCTTCGTGAAAATTAGGTAATATTTTAATAACAAGTATAAAATGTTACTAATTATTTCTAAACTTTTAAATATGTAAAGAACTGTCAGGGGAAAAGTGATTTTTTATTCAAGGTTTAATTATATTCTTAGAAGGTTATCATTAAAAGTATACGGCCTATGTATTATCTATTCATAAGTATTCGCAAGAAAGAAAGGTGCGTTTTTCAGCACAATCGTTAACTGTTTTTTAAAAGAATTAAATTAATATTTTGTGCATCAGCAATATATATTTTTTAATAATGTCAAAAAAATTAGATCATAAAATATTCGAAAAGGAGTACCTTAGATTCATCAAAACTTTAATGAAAGTTGTATGTTTGTGGCCTTATCAAAACCCTCGGATGAAAATGGTACATGATTTATTTATGCTATTGTAAAATTAATGAACAAACCAAAAATTTTCATGTAAATTATGCTAGCAAAGTTATTTTGAGTTTAATTAAATATTAATTAATGACACGCCATTTCCCTGGTAGAAATAGAAAACATTTCTTACCGAGGAAATAGGTATCAGAAAATAAGATTGGGTAGCAACGAGCT
>JAWWEO010019078.1:0-17300 GCA_035582975.1 Ormyrus labotus | reverse complement strand
ATTTCTTGCGAAATCTAGCTAGAACGCGAAAATTCTACTTTAATTCTAGCGATATTATCGGAAACTTGCTACCAGGGTGAATATAATTAAGTTATTAAAGTTTTTAATGATACCAAAATAATCCTGCTTTTTCTATAAGTAAATAATGATTAAAATGATTCGTGAATAAAATCGAAAAAAATAAAATGCACTTCAAACCATAGACAAATTATTAAATACATTTAAAGGATACATCTGCAATTCCATAAAATTTTTAAGAAGACAAAACTCTTTTCAAAGAAAAAAAGGCTTAAAATTTACGTCAAAGAAGTTTTTGAAGTACAAAAATGACGTTAGAAAATTCTTAAATTTCTTTCAAGCTTTAATGCTTGTTAAAGAAACTAATAAAGAAGGTACGTAATTCAAAAGCTATTGTGAACAGTAATTATTGGAGGAAATGTAATTTCAGACTAAAAGCTATTATCGAAATGGACATTTCAACTATTATGCCTCTTTCGCAATTGAGCTGCAGACTCGTTTAAACGAACAGTTAGAGGCTCGAAATTTGCCATTGCAGAATCGAAATGAGGTAATAATTACGCGTAGCAATGTGTATAGATAACTTATTATTGTGCAATATTAATCCAGTATTGCGCGAATGTAATGTATATTGTCCTGATGCCAAGAACGTAATTGAATTTCCATTATCCTGATATCGATTTTTAGCAGCGTCTGTATATATCTATAGGTGTTCAGGAAGTCCGTTGCCTAACATTTTATTGATGTCAACGTAATGTAGTTAGATTAAGTTTATTAATGGGATACATAAAGCTCGCTTTAATTCATAAATCTTCTCTCTTGAAAATTTCAAAATAAAATATTTATACAAAATTTTAGCAAAAACAAGTTTTTATTACATTTTTAAATGGTTCGACATTATTGATCGTTGTAAGTCAAATAGGATTATATGATGGATACCTACTTGAGATCCTTCCAACGAATTCATGCAATATACGTATTATAAAAAGTTTATTTCATATTATATTCATATTTCAAATTATATTTATTAAATTGAATTAATATTATTTTAACATTAATAACATACATGAAAATTTGTTATAATTATGTTTTTATTTTATAATTTTAATGATACTCGTCAGAGAAATTCGAAATAAAATACAATCTACAGGAATTAACTTTATTGAAAGAAAACCATTACAAGAGAACATTTTCCTGAAAAAAAAACTGAAACTTTTCAGAAATTCTTTCCGGAGCGTGTTTGGAATAAAAGCACTCTTGTGCGAAACTACGTGGCAGTCTAAATGTGCTTTATAAGACAACTACTGCGGTACACCGCACTACTACTCGAATGCGAACAAAAGTGCTTCGCATTTGAATTACGAATAAAATACAGAAATAATTCCTAAAATAATTCCACAGTGGATATCCGAATAATTCCTGAAATTTCAATAATAATATAATTTCTCTTATTTTTAAAACGTTATTTAGCGCAAAGCGGAGCGAAAGATTTAATTAACGCGATAAATAAGCATTTCACGAGATGGCATCATCCATTAACTGGAATTAACCCCGTAAACTCTCGTAAACTCGGATTTCCGTCAGAAATGAATTGAATAATAATTTCCGCTGGAATAAAATCCTCCGGAGCGTCTCGTGATGCTCTATAAGCGCGGCTTTTAAATCGAATGAAACGCCCCGCCTCCGCTAAATAATTCTTCCTGCTTACGAGACTAATTAAATGCGCTCCCGTTCCTTTTTTTTTAAATAAGGAAAAACGGGACTCAGGTGTCGCCTTGCCAGACACCTGTTGACCACGAAGCGAAGTCGCTTTTATATCTTGTTGGCTCGGGAATTGCGCGTCAGTAGTGCGATAATGAGATCGAGTTTTCAGCTGCAATGGCTACTGATCCAGAGATAGTTCTGCATCCCGGAGTTATATATATCGCCGAGGGTAATGGATCGATCTCTCGATGCTAATGGAATCGGCTTACTCGTCTGGAAATTCGCGATGCGACAGTCTGTTATTTTCAACGGATGATTTCATTATCGACTGACTATCCGATATCTTCGTAATATTCAATTTGATCTGTTACTGTTTTAGAGTAGGTCATCTGCCTTTGAAAGCAGGAGATTTTCATTTAGATTTCATATTTGGTTCTATATTCCCGAACGTTCGATTAATTAAACCCTCAAACTTCAAAGATGAGTTTAGATCATAAAACATTTTAAAAATCTTTTTAAAAATGGAGATCATGTTCCATAAACTAATTTTCTCTTTATATTTCAGGATTTAAATTAATAAAAAAGAATTTCTTTAAAATCTAGAGCGTACAAAATTTTGAAAATGTTTTTGTTAACGTATTACAGAGTTTATTTAACTAATAAATAATAAAAGGGTCTTAACACGAAATCTGAATCGCAGGTCGGATCAATACATTTTATATACTATTAATAATGAAACTTTGAAACAAAAGTTTTTCAATTAATCTTAATCTTAAATCATTCCCTGATTAATAAATTCAGCTTTTAATGAAGAAAATTTTAATAAAGCTCTTAAAAACTTGTACTACGACATTCGATAGAACGTTTAAACGACTTGTTAAATTTATCAAATGTATAATAAACTTCGCTTGCTCTTCAACTCAATGAAGAAAAGAGCTCTTAATAGCACAGTCGGTGCGGTGCATAATTAGCGGTATTATACCAGCAATAAGCCGCACGATCGACCAATACAAACGAATCTTTAATGACGCAAGCGGCGTTATTAAACCATTTCTGGTACCGTTCAATAAAGCTGGGCCGATTTATGATATTCCAGTATTGCGCGATAATCGCCTCCGTTGCTACAATGAGACCACGACAACGCAGCCAAGCAAAATATACGCGAAACTTTGCTTGGCTGCGTTGGTTTTGCATGGATCAACAACATCCTTCGCGGCGCGGCGAATGGAAATTGAAATTCGCGAAGCTGCTAATCCGATTTGCGCACGAGACTACAAATAAATTCGATGTGCCTGCGAGTTTGCCCGGCAAATTCAACGCGTAATATAAGCGCGTAGTTTAGCGAAGTACTAATTAAGCTTGTTTTCAACTTCATCTGGATGTTGAATTAAAAGGACGGAAATTGAAATAAAATGAAAATTGAAAAACTCGGAAATTACTTCGTTATTATTGTGCAGTGCAGCATTGATCCTCGTCTCTCCAGGCCTCAGTACTTTAGCATTTACTCCGGAGCTGGATGTTGCGCTGATTAATCACTTTTTCATTACACTCGAATATGCGATTACAACCTGGATTTCCATTTACAGAGGGAGAATTTAGAGCTGGTTTAATTGAGTTTCCCGGTGTATTATATTATCAATCCCATGAAAATGATTATTTTTATTTTGTGAGACAATTATTTTTCTGTGCTTGACTTTTGTCTGTTACGTTGAACGTTTAAAAATAACACAGATATAGAAGACACAATTATTATCTTCACGCGTGAATCAATTTATTTTTTAATATCAATTTAACTCATTAAATTTCTCCATGACACCGATTGAAGCTAATTGTCGTATACTATTTTTTAAACGAGTGCTGATTTGTAGGCGCTTAATTAAAGTGTTTAATCTCTTCCAATGATGTACTTGCACTTTTGGTGTTTTGTCGATCGCACTACGATAACTGCTTTTCTTTTTAATCAAGAAGAGATGAATTACGATAAACTCACTATTTATTCAATCATAATAGGTTTAAGTCGCATTTTTATCAATTTATTATTATAATAAGAAACATATGCTTTTTATAAACAAATGATTTTTTTTAATGCTAGAAAAAACTTTCTATTGCTAAATAAATCCCAACCCATTTTTATATTTCTAATTAGGAAAATAAAAAAAAAGAAATAAATATTTGAGTTATTTTTGCATACATTTAACGGTTTCACGAATGAAGGCCAAATTCATATTATTTTTGAGAGGGTCGCAAGCTAATGCTTTGAATAATATAAGTATGTTTTCAGTGTCATAGCTCTCTGGTTCTTGTACCATTATATTTTTGTCTATATTAATATATTGCAGTTCCGTGATTTCTTTAGAATTATCATCATTAAAAGGCTCCGGATCTCTACTACTTCCTTTTCTTTTTATGAGGTGTGACGGGATCAACGGATTTAGGTGTAAAAACGTCCTAAGAAATTTTAATTAAATATTAATGTGAAAATATATTGCAAAATGTAAAAAAAAAGATTTTATTCGATTTTCAAACTTACTTATAGTCAGTAGTAAGATAAAATGGTGAATTTTTCTGAGGGACGGAAGAAATGTCCTTTGCCCCTGATGTTGTGAATTTCTCATCTTTGAAATTAACATTAATAACTTTGTAAGACGCAAAGGTACTTTTTCGTTGCTAAAACATTTTTTCAAATTTTTTAGCATGCCCAATATTATTTTTGATATAAACAACTACTTTTTATACAAACTTTTGAAGGGCTAACGCAAATACTATCAACATACTGTTTATCATTTTTGTAAGCTGGAGATTCAAAAACTTTACAAGTTTCCCGATTCACTGACTGTTCAATTTTATAACTCTGCTCTCCGACTTTAGAACCCTTATTTTTTACATCACATTTTCCTAAATGTGTCAGCTGTAAAATTCATTATTAAGTGAGAATGACACGATAAATAAATTCGAATAATAGATAAATTAGTTTGATTTACCGTGTTGTCGTCGAATGAAAATTCATTTCCCGAAGCTGTCTGTTCCTGAAGTTTTTGTTTATTGGCTTGTAATAATGAAGCTAAGAAAAACTTTATGGCGATGGACAGATCCACGTCATCTTTGCTAACTTTTATGCTTTTGAACTGAATGAAAATATATGTAATTTTTTAAAACTAAATTAAAAGGAGGTTGCGTTGCAGGTTACGTGGGTCGCCTTTACTTATTTATAGATTACCAAATAACTCTTGCCTGAGCACTGCCATCTAAGAAAACTTTAAAAGGTTTTCTAAACGCAGTTGCAACTGGTTTAAAATTACTACAATCGGATATTTGTATGGCTGGATTATGGGTAGTGAGAAGTTTAGTTTCTTCCAATTGTGCAGTATAGGAATTTCCATCATGTCTTTTTATGAATAAATATGAACTCCCCTTTATAGTCAGAGATGGTATTTGCTTACCAATATTCATCCTATTATTAATTTCCACTTTGTAGTATTCTACAACATTTCATAAAAAATAAATTTCAAAAGTAGATTTAAACAATTCGGAACATTGAATTCGAAGAAAACGATTTTCGCAATGAAGATATGATAACTGAAAAATATGTACATTAAATTATAGACTCGAGGGTAAATTTTAAATCTTTAGAAGTATAGTATTTTATCTCGACAATTTCATAAGTTCTTTAAACAAATAATAAAATTTGAAATGCAATTTACTTAAATAAAGACAAAGATTATAAAATACCTTTATAGATATAGATAAAGATTTATAAAATATCTTTACAGTTTCTGGCAGAAGAATTATTTAAAATAAAACTTACTGTCTTTTTCAGTTAAATTTCAGCTTGCAAAAAGGAAACTGAAAATAGCGGTCTATTTTATATTAAGTTTCACCATATCAAGTTAAATATTCCAATTATATTTGTTAATGTATTTGCTGTTGGCAGTTTTAAACCTTGTAAAAGTATTATCAACTTTCCTCATAGTAATTATAATTTGTCATAATATTAATGAACAAAGTAAAGGCTAACAACAAAAACCTTGCCTTTGAAAAAATAGATGGTCAGCGAAAAGCTCGTGAGAACCGGTCGGTAACACGAGCGTTGCCGCGCTGCCGGTTTCCGATTGTGAGCTTTGCGCCGAACTGTGGGAAGTGGTCTGTAACAGTATTTACTGTATAAAATATACAAAATTTGTTATATATGCATAAATGCAATACCTATATAATTTAAAATCTTTATAAAACAAAAACTAATACATGAATTTTAAAGATTTTTTTTAATTTTGAAAATTTAGTTAAAGACAAACAAAATAAGTGGTCGATCATTAAAAAATACCGATTATTCACTAAGATGTAGAAATTCAAAAAATTTAAAAAAAAGTGAAACCTTAATATCTTTGGACTTAATAATTTTCGTAAGCAGAAAAACTATACAGCTCTAAACATACAAAAGATCTACCTTCTTCCAAAATTTCAAGTCAATTGAAGCATTTTTATTCCAGTAATCGCGCGACATAGAAAACTCATTTTTTTCAGTTTTCAGCTTTTTACTCAAAAAATAGTTGACAAAATGGCTGGAAATTTTTACAGATTTTAGATGTATATAAAATTTTTTTTAGAGCAATTGATAATTTAATTTAAGAGTTATATAAGCTTTAAAAAAAAACACGTTTTTGTTAAAAACAAAAGAAACATAAGAGCTAGAGTAATTTTTTTCTCTGAAATTATAGGTATTTTTATGCTCTTTAAAATACTTTTTGTTCGATTAAAATATCTCAATCCTATGATTAAAAAAAAATTAAAATGAAATTTTTCAAAAATTGAAAATTGACAATAAGACGAAAATGAATAAGCGAAACAAAAAAAGAATTTTTTTGCCGCCATCACAAAAAGAATTAAAAAAAATGATCCGTGAACGATGAAAATCCGTTCAGTAGACGCTGTATACATACGTACACACACATATATATCCATACATACACTTTTTGAAAACCATTTATTCTTGTTCCTGATACCTCAAAATACAATTATAACATGTTTTTAGAACAACTTAAAAAATTAATATCACAAAGTTTCCTCTAGGAGGAAGCAAAAGTTTGAATAAAAACTCGTACGGAGTCATTCATTTCTTTTATCGAAAATATTTAAATTATATTCGAATACTTCTACGATTTGGTATCAAGAATAATAAAACAGCACTTATGATATTATATATAGTACTTATGATATATTATATAGCAAAATTATTTACAAAAAGATAAAATATTAATCATTTATTTTCAGTCATATAATTTATCGATCAACTGAATAATTCTTTCCGCGACAGACCGAAACGATCCATAAAAAGCACTCTTTCTGCCCGCAGACTAAGCAGCCCGGCTCCGCCCGTTTCGCTGTAAAAAATGTAACAGCCAGGAGGAGCGCAGACAGTCTCGCAGCAGCGGCAACAGCAGCAGCAGCACCATCAGCAGCGAGGCGGGAGGCTTGGCATGGGCGGCGGCAGCGGCGGCATGAATCCCCACGGGCCCGAAATCGTGGCGATCCTGGGCGCCATCGGGGCGACCGCAGGCGCCGTCTCGGCCGTCGTCGTCTACGCGCTCTGCGTAAGACGCCGGCGCGTGCCCCTCAACTGGTGAGCGTCCTGCTTCCTTATCGATTTCCCTCCAGATGTTGCCCGCACCGCCACGTGCTGCCTAAGAGGAGGTGCTCGTTGAACATCCAATTTCGATAATCTTGCCCTTTTTTCCCTGCTCTCGGTCGTTTGGCTTTCAGTTATTCCTTGTATAAGCGATGAATTTTCTTTGGAATATACGCTACGAGTATAACGAAAGATTGTTTGTATTTTCATTTCGATAAATTATCTTTTACCAAGCTGCAAAGCTGAAGATTTCATCTAAAAAATTCATGTTTAGAGTACATAAAGATATAATTGAAAGAATATTTGAATACTCTTCTGTTAATATTCGCACTCGTGTTTGTAAAATCATTTAAAAAGTTCAATAAATATATGTATGCACATTATGTAATATAAATCCAACATTCCGTACAAAGCTTTTAAATGAAATATATTACAAATGAATGTAATTGAAAGCGATAATTATTGAGCACGATCATTCATTTATAGAATAACTGTAAGATGAAGTTTCTTAGATCCTTAATTATATTTTTTAAATAAAAATTTTGCTTACAAAAAAAATTCAAACAAATAATATTTAAAAAAAAATGAAAATACTATAATTTTTATAAATTATATAATAACTTTTAGAAGAATACATTTCTTTTACGAATTTTTCTTTAATGACAATTGTTTAAATTGTTACATGATCAAACTGTCAATTTGAAAATGAGAATGTTACCCTTGGTTAATTTTTTTACACACTGCGTTTATTTTCTTTTAAAATTTTTCCGATAATCTCATTAAAGAGTAATGGTCGAATTCAGCAAAATATATACTTGTCAAATTTAATGAAAAAAGTTTAAAACCCCCTAATACTTCACGGACGAGCCAAGTTTTAAATTAGAAAAATATCACGATGGCATCTAAATTCTCTCTAAAAATTTCGCAACTCCTCCCCCGTAAAATCAAATAATCCGTGACGTAACAGGCACTTTATGAAGAAGCCAGCCAAACCCAGCCCCTCAGGTTTCTCGTCCCACCGCTTAATTCCACAGAAAACTCTCCTCTTCGGCCCGCAGGTTCGAACGAGACCTGCTGGACCGCGCGGAGGAGGCCGAGAAGGGCTCGCGCGAGCAGTACGCTCTGGCCAGTTTACATCCGACTTTGGGCATCCTGGGCCAGCAGGGCGGCACCCCCGGCCACGAGAACGAATGGGCGCAGCAGCAGCAGCTCCCGGCTCGCGAGGGAATTTTCAATAACCGAGTCATCGAGACGCGCGATGGTATGTATAACGCATATATTATATATATATATATACACTTGAAAACGTGCCGCCGCATTCGACGCGTGTTCGACCTCTATTCTGCGTTAAATGAGGCGTGGAAGTCAAGGGGGTTCTTCGCGGAAAATGAGGAGCGAGTGGGAGAAACATCTTGGGACTGGATGCAGGAATGCATGGATTAAAAAAAAAAGAATCATCTTCGACGGAATTCGAATATCAATGTTCGGATATCAAGTTTTGAGAAGCGGGAAATGTGCTGAGAAGTCATATTTCAATACTTGGATGATGAATCGTGCGTGCTCGTATATTTCACGTGAAAAACTTTTTTACTACAAGAAAGTTTCGCGAATGATTTTCGAAGAAGTATCAAACAAATTAAAAAATTTATAACTTTCGGGAAGTCGTTTTTTTTTATACGAAGACAAGTTTTTTCAGCTTGATCACAAGCTTGTAAACTTTCATACTTTATGCTATATAGCTATTATGAGTAAACGAAATTATTATTATATTAATCGTTGAAATTCACAGATCAATTCATGAAATATATTATGCATTTCATAATAATAAGTGGAGAACGTTTCATTAGTATTAATTAAATAATTACCATTAAAATATTATAAAGTTATTTTAAAGAGTTATTGATTATTGATATGATGAAATATCGAGATTAACCTTTTCAGTCATCTGTCCTCTACAGAGGGTAGGTTATTAAATTTACTTATATAATACTCTAAAGTATATTTCAAGGTTGAAATGCTTAATTAAGCTTCAATTTTACTCAAGTAATTATGTGCAAACGAATGTTTGACTTCTTTGAATTTTCACAAAGGTGTGCAAACGAATATTTGACTTCTTTGAATTTTCACAAAGATTAAAACCAAACTAAAATAAAATTTTTACCAAAATATTTAATGTAAGACATTCTATCATTATATTTAATATCAATACTTTATTCTAAATAATGAAAAATCGTATGTAGTATGTAATCAACGTATGAAATCTGCTTTTTTGATTTATGTTTTCTAAAGGGAGTAAAAGAAATGCATTTGCTATGAAACAAAATGTTTATGTTCTAAACCAATCAGTAAGAAAACTAAATTATGGATCGGTGATTTATATTAAAGCTGAATGAGGCGAACAAGATTATCTCATTTCTATGTCAATATATCATAATACGAAAAGAGTCTTCCAAGGTTGGTAAATGATTGATTACTCTCATTTCACTTCGTTCTTATTTTAAAATACAACATTTACCGAACATTAGAACTTTGTTCGAGGTATATAAGAAAATTTAATACTATCCATCGTCGATCGGTATAAGTTGAAAGAGAAAAGTTTATTATTTTTTTCTCAAACGAAACCATTACTTTTTAAACATCAAGGTACGCTCATAACGTTTCATTTTTAGTTTAACGAAGAATTAATGAAAAACTTGATAAATAATTGCATCAAAATCACGCTTATTAAAATATCGATCTCGCAACTTACAAAATCCCGCTCTCAATCCATTAAAAATAATGAAAAATCTCAAACTCCCTTCGCCCGCGCTTCTTGCATTCCCCGACTAAAAAAATAAAAAAAAATTTGCGCCTCTCCTCCTTAGTGGGCCGTCACCTCTCGGAGTGCAGCTGCGACGAGGCGACGGGCTCGACGATGAGCCCGCTGGCGCCGCCGCTGCCCCAGGCCGGGGCGGTCGTCGCCAGCGACGAGCGGATGGTGATAATGCGGAGCCTGCCGCTGGCCAGCTGCAGCGGCAACGGCTCGGACAGCGGCTCCCACCCGAGGCTCAGTAGCACCGACAGCGACGACATCTCCTGCCCGAGATCCGCCAACGAGACCCGCGGCGAGATCCAGCTGCAGCTCACCCACGACGCGCCCAACGGCGTCCTCACCGTCAAGCTCGTCGAGGTGGGTATATAGGATGATATGGTTCGGTTTCCTCTCTTTCGATGGGGTGCGACACCTTTTTCTTCGTACGGGGTAGGTTTTCCTTGTGGCGGAGCGAAATTTTACTTGGGGACGATTTGGGCGTGTGAGAATTTTAATATAACTGACAATTCAATAAAAGCTGCAGACTTTTCAAGTATAATTTTTCAAACTCGTGTGTATATACCTCTGGAATTTCGCGAGATAATTAATAAACATTTTTATTAAACAAGAAGGAACGGAATCAATATTCCACTGTTTTTTTTTACAGTTTTTATTTACAATCTATTATTTGTATTTCATTATTGTAAAAGACATACGTAGTTATTCATAGAAAATATGTAGGCGGGTTTCATGTTTCCTAATAATCGACGGCTACAGAAATTTCTGCGCTTTATATTACTTTCCTTTGCGTCGATTGAACTTCCGCACTCTTCGTAATTTCACTTGCGAAACCTATTATAAGTTCAGCAACATTCAGCTATATGCTTACGCCTGCCTTCTTGCGTCATTTCGACAATTTGCGAAAATATTGCAACGCCAAATTTTTGTGATTACGTTGAAAGTTTCAATGCTTTCCTGATAGATTAACTTGCTTTCTAAATTTTACTATAATTTCATAGCTTTATAAAAAGGTATAAAAAAAAATAACCGATGAAGGGAGGATAGAATATAATAATAGATCAATAATAGATCAGTAAATGGTACTTTACCGCTTCATATCAATCGAAACAACTTTACTTTGTTGAATAGCCTTAAGCAGTGCTGACTTTTTCTTTACATACATATTGATATTACACTACTTTAAAAGATAATACTCGGAAAAATATCTTTGAAAAAGATAAAAGAATCTCTTATTGAATTCGATGATAATAATAAGATGACGTGTACAATACTTTTTTAATTTAACGTGATTTAAACTCAGTCGATATTGATTTCAATTAAATCCAATAAAATGGCAAATATTGAAATTCTTCACTTTGTTTTTAAAAAGATCCTCTTCTCTTTCTCGTTTCCAACGAAGAGTTTCAATAAAAATTCTTATTGGTACTTTAATGCAAGACTTGTGCTCTTGAAATTTTATGCGTAATAATGGGTTTCCTTTATGATCTCGGCTGTGAAATAATGCCATAAAATTTCCATGCAATATTATGCAAAAATATGAATTTGCACCGAAATTGAACTTACATTCATAATAATTCTTGCTTAAATTAATCGCGGCTCGAAACTCCTTTTTCTTATATTAAAATAACGCTTTAGCCATTTATTTTTTTTTCATACATTTTGCCGAGGGATTTCTCTTTACTGCCGACTAAAAGTTTAATATAATAACTCTAACGGACTATACAGCCCTTCGCTCTAACGCCGCAATAAAAACTTATTTCAACTCTTCCCTTTTCAAATTAATTCCACCTTTTACTTTTATTCTCTCGGCATAAATTACGTTATTTAGTTAATGCTTAATCCACTCTCGAGAGGGAACGACTTTCTTTATTAAAAAAAAGAGGAAAAGGAAAAAAGAAAGATTTCCCTTGCAAACGGTGTTTTTAACAACAGGTTGTACTTTTGGTATAAAATGATGCCGTGAAAGACACCTTCACGGGAGAGTATTAAAAACATGAACTTCTTTATCTTCGGAAAGATCCTCGTCTTCAAATAAAAAAAGTTTAGCCCTTTGCATTCGGTTTTTTGTAGCTGCTTTTCCAGTTACGCCGCGTTAAACTCCGTTGAGATGCGCGATAAATGAAATTAGGAGCGAAAATGCGCGTAGAAAAGTTTCGAATAGCGTATCGTGAAAAAACGTAATGGTCTTTTTACACTACGAGCTGCGAGACATTTTTGCAGTCCAATATTTGTGAAAAACTACGTTGATTCTATATAAAAATTTTATCAGAAATCTCTGATTTTATCTTGGAAAAATGATTTTTTAATATAGGGTAAGCAAAATTTTTTCGAACCATAAAAGAGTGCTTAGTAAAACTGAATTTCTCTAAAATGAATTTTTCAAGCTACAAAGTTGTTTCATAACAGCGTCTGATATACATTATGTTTCTCTCCAATATTCTTCAATGAAAAGTGACTTATATTGCTCTAAGAAACAAAATTAAAATTTCTTTCTGAATTTGAACTTAAGATTGTCTATATAAAAGTCAATTTAATCGAGATACGTGCAGAGCCGTTTAAATGCACACAGTATGAAGAAGAGTAGTTCATTGAAGCGGAGTAAGATCCGTCACCTTGCAGGGTAAAATTAAATTTAAGTGCTCGTATTTCTTTTAAGGGCTTCTCGTTTTTATTTTTTCAAGAAAAGGCTAACCCTTAGCAGTAATTTTTTTTTTTAAATGCTACGGAAAACTCTCCAATCAATGTACTAACTTTTTGAATATTTAGAAATTATAAATAAATGTAATTCGAAGGGTTGGGTGAAAAATACACAATTTTCCATTTAATTTCATTTCAATTTTCAGACCAATGCGTACTGGTAAAAAAAGAACAAATTTTTCGAAAATATTTTTCAAACACTACAAAAGATTCAAATTCAAAACATTGCGTTGAATGCTAAACTCTTTGTCGACTTAAGACGTAATAATATAAAATATTATGAGACTGTTTATCCTTTTTCTAAGTAATAAGGATGTACAATGCCAAATTACATTTATACAGACTTTTACATTTATATTTATTTATTTTATTAATCATACGGGCAAAAATGCCTAATTGCAAAAGCAGATTAAAAATCTGGACGAAAAAATGAGAGGGGTAACCTTCAACGCATACGAATATCGATATTTTATATTTCTTTTAATATAAAAAATATCGCAAGTGAAAAAAAAGACTCAATATAATCTAATATAAGAGAAAAAAACTTATATTCATAAAACTTACACAAGTCTGCCTTGGGGTCCCTTTCTAGATACGGCACCACCCTCCGAAGTCACCTTCAACAGATAAAGCAATTCTTTAATCAACTATTCTGATGTACCCAGAGTAAAATCCTGCTGCTTGTGAGAGGACTTTTAAATAAACAAAAAGAACAGTCGCTTAAACTACAATTATTTTTTAAAAGTTAGCAAACGAAAAATTATGCAAAATTGTAAAACACACTGTCGAGAGCAAGATCGCCGCGCAAATCAATACGCAATCCATTAAAAACGTCACCAACACGAAAGCCTGCATATTAATATAAATTTTTTATCAACAGCCTCGTTTACACTTTCTTGTCTCCCCATTAGTGTTCTTGCATCGATCGAAAATATATATATTTTGCAGGCGCGCGACCTTCGTGCACGCGACTTGAGCGAGACTGCTGATCCGTACGCCAAGATACGACTCTTACCAGATCGAAGCACAGTCAAGCAGACTCGGGTACACAAGCAAACTTTGAATCCAGGTAAGCAGCTTCCCGCTCCGCATCCAAGTTTTCCAATTAAATTAAGGATTTTCGACGATTCGTCCAAGGTTTGCTAGGCGCGCTTTATTGTTTTGGAGATCATGATGCGTTTGAAAAGTTAGTTTGTGAATAAAAAATAAGGCTTATTTTTTTGCTCGTTAAAATTATTTTTTATTCCCTTATTTTACATTGAAAACGTTTAATTTATCAGATGAATAATTTTTAAAATTAACGTGAAAAGAGCTGAACTTCAAATAATAAAACGTTACGAATAATGCGTATAGTTTTGTTCAAACTTCCATAGAATTGTTTAATTAATACAACCAAATAAATAAATTTTTAATGCAGAATTAAACAAGTATTTTACAAAAAAAAATAAAATAAAAAATTGCTATAGTAGAAACTATTTAGACAAAAAATAAATTATTCTATTATATGTTATTTAACTTTAAAAATCACTAAATTGAAATCTTTCTATGCAGTAATTGAATAATATGAAATAATTCTAATTGAATCTTCCTGTTTTTAATCAAATTCGCGTAAAAAAGCTTTCGACAATATTTTCATCGAATCAGCAGTTAAAACTTCAAACGAACCTAATAAAATTTATCTTGCGCAGAATTCAACGAAGAGTTCATTTTCCAAGTACCCCAGAACTGTTTACTCGCCGAGCGCACCCTGGAAGTGTTACTGTACGATTTCGATGCGTCCACAAAGCACCGGGGTCTGGGCTACGTGCAAATCCCGATGAACACCGTAAGCGAGCTTGGACTCGAGCCGAAAACCGTCACCAAATCCGTTCTGCGCTACGGCGCGGAGGGAAGGTTCAAAGCTCCGCCGCTGGGTGAACTCATGGTATCCCTGTCTTATCAGCTGTCGGCTGAAAGGCTCACTGTTATGGTCATCAAGGCCAGGAATCTACCCACCAACGACGAAACTGGAACTATTTCTTTCGAACCTTATGTTCAGGTAAATTAAATGTTTTAAACAATTTTTTTTTTATTTGAAATGAAGAAAAGCATAAAGAACGAGATAAGAATTTAAAACTTAAAAATATCAATATCAAAAAGAATGAAAGTCTTTTAATAAAATTGTCTGAAGATCCTATAACTTAGATTCCCAGATAATAGTGCGATAAAAACGATTGACAACCACAATCGTGTAAGAATCGTTTTTATAACATGTATCGAACAATATTTTATGGCACGTCGAGGCAGCAGTATCACTATTGCGTCCGCTTGTTTTAGCAACCGTGCGTAAAAGTGGCACTTATGCCACGCCGTGCCATAAAATTAGATCCTTTCATTAAAAGAACTTATTCTTACTTTTATCGGTTGTTTTATTGGCAAGTATCAATTTAGTTCTAAGAAATTAAAATAAAACTACATAAGCTTTTTTACCAACTTTCTGTATAACAGCTTAAAAACTTAAAAAAAAAAAAAATTCTTAAACGTAATATGAAAAAAATGACACATTAATAATGATTACGAATTTCAGGTCAACATCGTACGCGAGGGCAAGAGCTTGAAGAAAAAGAAGACGGGAATCCGTCGGGAAGGCACAAGCCCAGTTTGGAGCGAGAGCCTGAACTTCGATCTGCCCACCGACGTTCTAGCTCTGTGCACCATTGACATGTCGATTTTCCGAGCGAACGGCGAGCTGCTGGCTCGTTGCGAGGTTTCGGAGCTGCGTCAACGCGAGCTTTTCCACCGAGTACTCGCAGGCACGGGCGCTTCCGCCCAGTGGTTGCCGCTCTCCGAGCCCGAGAAAGTCAACGAGTCAACCGCTGAGCTGGCCAAATCTTAATCAACGGCGGAGAGTCGTTTCACTTTTTGTCCACACTCGGGGAAATAAGCTTCTTACTCTAATTGAAGCTTCATTTTTTTTCATTGCAAACAGAATTTAACGTTCTTTCGTGACGATCATATTTTGCCTCGGTTTAAAGTATGAAAAAGGGTTCTATGGAAAAAAATGCACTTATTTAATGTGAAAGAAAATTATTTTTGCGTAAGAGGATTATTTATCTGAGTGCAAATTAAAAATTAAGGTTGGTTCCAACGTATGTAGTAAAACAGAAAAAGCAACAGGTGTCGATTTAAAAAATAACGAAAAATTATAAGTATATTGAAAATAAGCAAAAAAAGATTATGTGTAAAAGGAAAATATTTTTTTGAAGTGAAATATGATGCTTACATTAATGTAATTCTAGAGTTTAGATCAGTCCAAAGTATTGAAAAGGTTCTGGTATTGGCAGATTATTTTGTTGATATTCAAAGGAATATTAGTATAAGTATATATGTATATATATATATATATGTTAAAATACGAACGGCGGCGACTGCAAACTTATATACATCTAATCTAACTTGCTATTTTTCAAATACAGATATTTAATTTATAGCTTTTACTAATTTATGCAGACAATTTGAAAGCATCTTCGTTTAAGGCTGCTTAATAAAAGAAAAAAGTTTCATGTTGATCGACCGACCCATTAATAAGATATTTTAATGTAAAGTTTTGAACCGCCGATTTCAGATTAAAAAATTTCTTCAACATTCAATACGGCTGCCACTTTTGCGGCAGCCTTCTTATGTGCGCCAAATTCAAAATTAATTACAATAAAAATTTATTAAAATAAAATTAAAATAACAGGATTTTTGACAAACGAATATTTCTTTGAAGTTAATACCCGACCGCTTCGTTTAAAAGAATACTTTAATCAATAATTTATTTAAATGTAGCAAAATTCCTAAATGAATATCTCGTAAAAAAGCAATTTTTTTCCAGGAATTCGAAAAAATTTGTTTTCTTTTTCTCCTTAAAAATTTTACGGAGTTGCCTTGTAGACGATGTCTCGTTGTGCTGAAGGTGTTCCAGGACACCTAGATATGGCCTACAGGACAACCTATCGAATTTCTGCGAATCGACGGAGCACTTGATGAATCGCTTTGTAGATGTCTCATTGTCCTGTGAGTCGTCCTGGACATCTAGACATCGTCTGCAGGATCACTTAACGATTTTTATGCTTCTTGGTTGTATTTATTCTCACCTTATTATTTTTCATTTTAAATTAAAAAATTAATATCTTTTTGAAGCAAAATATACAATTATTAACATTTTATTTTTCTCCGTTTTAAAACATTGTAAACTAGCTACAATTTTTAGTTTCTATAAATCATGTGAAATCTTAAAAAAGTAACCTTTAACAAAGTTGTAACGAACAGTTCTTCAATCAGGCCTCTCGCTTGGCCAGAGCTCGAGACCTGCCGTTACAAAGGCCCTCGCTCGCACGTGGGGAACCGGACTCTTTCTCTATTTTACCCAGGCGCCAGACGCTTGCGCGTCAGGGTCCGCTAAGACCCCTTTTTTCCTAATAG
>JAWWEO010019077.1:0-17317 GCA_035582975.1 Ormyrus labotus | reverse complement strand
AAGTTCTAATGAGTACTTTTAACTAGTTTTTAACATGGTCTTGGATAAATCAAAAAACTATAGAGCTACCTTAAGAAGTATCATTTTTTATTATTTGAGGATATTCGAAGATATTTAATAAGCGGTTGTCGAGAAAGTAGAAAGTATTTCAATAATTTGTAAAACAAAAAAATTGTTCAATTTAACAAAAGAATTAATAAATTAAAAACAAAATTAATATAATATTTACTTCTGTAAATAAGTAGGAGCAGAAATCTACTTTAATACTCGAATGACAATAAACTTATACGAGAAATAAAACAAACTTTTTAGATATAGTTCGCTTAAAACAAAACTCGTCGAATAAACTTTGCGATTAATAGACTCAAAATATAATAAAATATAATAAAAGTTACAATAGAATTACATCTATACAGATTATATTCTCCAGCTTAAATCCTAGTCAACATAATAGCTGTATCAAAATAATTTTTAACGAAAAAAAACTATAGACCCAAATTCTACACCCACATTACAAGACAATTTTCCATCCTGCCGATCGAATTAGCTGGGATTGCAAAATCCGGCGATCACGTCTGAAAAGCCGGGGGGCCGGTAAGTGTAGGTGCAATCTCCGCGGCTAATTTAATCGTCTAAAATCGAGCGGCACGACGTGCCCCGTCATCATCGTCATCATCGGGCCCAATCATCGAAATTCGACGTCTCTCTCGCGCGCGATCCCGTAATTCAGTTTGACGCGCGCCGCGCGAGAATCGGCCCCGCAACAACAAAGGGAGCGCGAAATCGTTCTTATCGATGCCTGCGACGAGGAGCGTTGCGCAAATGTGGAGGAAAAAGCGAATATCGGCCGTAGGCGGCCTCATGGGAGTGCTCTTCCACTCGATTTCTCAGTAGACGCCGCGTTCGAAAGGATCACCGGCTTTCGAGCTCGAGGGTTTTGTGAGTTATCGTTTTCGGCGTTTTCCTGGGTGGTTTTGAGCACTGCGAGAGTGGGAGCCTGATCGAGTTTTCGGCGCAAATTTAGTTTAAATGTGCAATAAAGATTTATGTTTTTTTTAATGTTTCCACGCTGAATAAAATAGTTATTTTAATAGATTGCATACGTACGCTTGGTGAAAATAAAATTTTAAATTAAAATCTTATTTTTTACCTTGTCAAGAAAGCTTTGCAATGTTGTGAGTCTGCAGTTTGAAGTGTGCCTTTTTCATCCGTTATTGTTACGAAGGCTGATGCACTCTAATCGATTGCCCCTCGATAAAGGCTTAACAGCATAAAGTCTGTATCTGATCTGAAATTAATAATAAATTTATTTGTAATACAGTTTACGATTCATTACATTTTATTGCAAAATGTAACTATTCTTAGTTGCAGATTGGCATTTGTTAAACATTGTTAACCAGTAAACTAAATTTTGTCTAAATTGTCAAAGTAATAATTTATGAATGTGCACGTATGATTCCTTGTCACTTTTACCACCTCTTCTTTATATTTACACGTTTGATCCATTGATGAAACCAATTAAAGGTAGAGCCTTGCATTTTTTTTATCCTTTCTCTATTTATGCTGCCTTTATGGTATGTTAATCGTCTATCTATAAATTATAATTTAAACAAATTAATTTTTAACATTGTTATACTTTGAACTAAGAATTAAAAAAGTCTTAAATTTAAGATTACTTCCTTAGATATATGTTACTGTGATGCTTATTGCTACATAGGTAGCCTTTGAATATCAATAATTTTGAGTGATTTTTAACAGTAAGTATTTTGAAGCATTTAAATTTATTGTTAGTTGCAATATAGGAACGTTAAGAAAAGGTAATATAAAGAGAATAGAGTAAGTTTTAGTGTATAAAATATTTATATATATTTCCATAATGTCATTCATACATTTCATATACATAAGTGATTTTTATTCTATATATTACAGATATATAAAAAATAAAAAAATTAATACCTTTATTTCGCTTTTCTAACAAACTAAATACAAAAGATTATTTTATAATTAAACAACATTCAGAGCTTCTATTATTAGTCTACTAACATTCTACACTAACGCATAAATCGCTCAACATACAATAATAATATAAAATAATATAAAATAACATAAAATAATATCATACTTTATAAATACATAAACAAAATTTGCTCATCTTTAGAAGTCTTTAATGCCTAAAAGTGTTTGTCTTTGTAACGGAGAACCGATAACGACGAAAACTTCTACCTGACCAGTTGAGCATCGAGAATTCGACGTCATTAAAATGCTTAATATATTCAAGAAACGAATAATTAAGTTTAACATAATACAATTAACTATTGTCAAAGTACAAATATTGCTTGTACCTTGTAATAGTATATTGCACATGCGTTAATTTAAGTGCAAAAGATCAATCTTTTTTTTTTTAAGATTTTTCACCACTTGCTGGTGTGCACGAATAAAATAAAATAACAGTTGATACACTCAATTAAATAGCTATATAATAATCACACGTAAGTCTCTTTATAAAACTCTCTATATGGATAAATTTGTACACCTCGCATATATGTAGAATAGTATACTCGTTACCTAAAGTCTTGTTAATATTAATTATTATTACAATTAATGCGTGACTGAATAACAATGATGGATAAAAAGTACTTGGCATTCCTTTAAGCTCTTCTATAAAAATTTACATAATAAACAAACTGTAACCGTGTCTGCAAAATCCGTTCAAAATTATGAAAAATCAGTAAAAAAAAACATGAAATTCTTCTTACGAGAATAAAAAAAAAAGAATTAAAGGTTACCATTAATTTTTTCATTCAGTTATCATCCGGCACTGCGAATTTTCGACGTACGAGAATGAACAAGCAATAAATAATCAAAAAAAGCACTAGAATCATTCATCTACCTGCCAGCGCCCAAGAATCCCAAGTACTCAGGTCCCATTCGACGGGGCGCTTCAGCCCTCCCCCCCCTGTGAGTCGTCTTTGCGCGATGCGGTCGACGTATACATATTCGAATAAAATATACATACGAAAAAGTAATATACAATTCGGGACAAGGAATAATCCTCGGCTTGTTCCCTCAGACGTCGTTGTCCTCTGCCTTTGGCGGGTGGCGCTTGGCGAGCTCCTCGGCCTGCTCGAGGGCCTTCCTGTGCTCGGACCTGGCGCGCTCGACGTCGTCGGTGTCGACGACGCGGCCGTGCTTACCGATCGGCGCCACCGGGCCCGAGTAACCGACCGGGCCCTCGGGGTTCTGGACCACCTGGACGGGGGCGAAGTAGAGCCTCTTGCGGACCTCGTACCAGGGCTCGGTCTCGCCCTCCTTCGCCTTCTCCTCGCTGGCTTTCACGAGCTTCACCGCCTGCTCGTACGCCTGGAGGTGGGCCTCCTTCGCTTTGCGCACCTGAGGAGAGGAACAGAGGCTTAGTTGGCTTGGTGTGCTTTCGTTTTTCGAGGGTGGGATCGGGAGTTTGGGAAGTCGGGGGATTAGGAGATTCGATTTCTCAATGCTCTTGCAATGTAGATTCCGACGTCTCCGTTTCAAGTTGAAGTCTAAGAAGAGGATACCTACTCGCATTACCCGTGTTTTCGAGTCTCTAATGTAATAATGATACTGTAGTGATTTGTAACTGCATTCGTCTCGATTTTGTTCAAATACGTGGTTTAATTGCGGTGAACGTTTTTTACAGTATCAAATGATGATTTGTATTTAAATAGTATTTTTTATTTACACTTTTTAACATGTTATTATTAATATTTAAAATTAAAAATGGCTCTTGTAGTAATAGGTAAAATCGTTAGACTAAAAAGATTTTGATTCGAGCTTTAAATTGGTTACGTATATATTTACCGGTAAGCTGATTTACGAAACGTATATTCAAAACTAAATAAACTGCGATTATTTAATGAACTGTATAATAATTTAAATTATATAATTTTTAGCGTAATTATGTTATAATAATTATTACACAATTTTAAACTATTTTATGAAAACCAAAAATAATTACTAAAAATATGAAAATTACCGTAAAAATTGTGAACCTCAGAAATATCTGGCCAACTGTATTAAATTAATTAACTAAATCACAGGAAACTAAAAGTATCTTTCAATTTGATTTGTCTTACGTAATGCAATATACGCGACCGATTCACTGGAAGGTAATGACAGATACGATACATCAAAGCTTTAGAATTACGGCTTCATTCGAAAGTACAGCATCGTGATTTCTTGAAATCATACTTTACTCTTTTTTTCCGATGTTTTTAATGTTAGCAAGTATGACACTCATCGAATTTTAGAACGATTTCTCCTGGATAAATAGTTGTCGCAAGAGTTATTTTGCTTGATAAGCGAATTACGTGTCTTGTTATATAATTTGCGCAAGTAACATTTTGAAATTAGCAAGAATAAGAACAAAAATCATTTTTAACTCCATTCCAAACTATTTAATATTACTCAATTGAGGTATTTTAATTTTATACCGATTGCGTCTTAATATGAATGATTTTTTGTTTAATTGAGCGTTATTCAATTCCGTATCTTAGAAAAATCTTATTTTGATGTAATTTTCATTGCAACTTGTATATTCTATACTTATAATAATTGCCTCTCAAACTAAAGTGAGACGAAAAAGTTGTTTAAACTGCGTGCACTCACCTCGGGGGTGTCGAGAACGCGGCCGTCCTCGCCAATGGGCGCCAGGGGTCCCTGGTAGTTCTTCTGCTGGACGGTGACGACGGGCTTCGGCGGCTCGACCTCGTTGTTCCCCTCGGCCTCGGCTACCGGCTTGACCTCCTCGACCTTGGCGGGCTCCTCCTCGTTGACCGGCTCGGGGGCAGGCTGCTCCGAAGCCGGGGCCTCGGGAGCGCCCTCGGAAGTGGGCTCGGAGACGGGGGCGGGGGCTTCCGGCTCAGCGACGGGGGCTGGCTCGGCGATAGGGGCCTCGGCGATCTGGGGAAGGGCCTCGGGCAGAGGCTCGGCCTCGGCGATGGCAGCCTCCATCAGCATCGCCATCAGCTCGGGGGTCATCTCGACCGGGGCCACGACCACGGGCTCGGAGACTTGGGGCTCCGCAGGGGGAGCTTCCTCGACCGGGGCTGCCTCCTGCACCGGGGCGGGTTCCGGCTTCTTTTCTTCCTGCAGCTTGGCGTCTATCGCGTTGGCCTCGGCCATTTTCCTCATCAGGTCGATCACCGTCTCCGCGTGGATGGCCAGGTGGTTCGCCTTCGCCAAAGCTACCTCGGCGGTGTCGATCACCCGGCCGTCCTTGGCCAGAGGAGCTGGGGGTCCGTGGTATTCGTGGTGGATGATGTCCCACTTCGATTCCCTTCGTCGCTTGAATCCGGGGAGACGAGCTCCCGACGCCAGCGTCAGGGCGGTCATTACGATGAGGGTGACCTGCTGTAAAATTTAGTTAAGAGGTGCTAATCGAACTATAAAAATAATAGAAAACCCGAGTAATGTTTTGAATATTTTTAAGGCTATTATATGGTGCAGCAAGCAGTAGAAAAATTTAAAAATTAAGTATTCGTATATTTTTACAAAATGTGATTATGTACAATAATAAAGTAAGATGTTTTATTCATTTGTACGATTTAATAGTAATGGTTTAATTGGTGTACCACGAACCAGAGTTAATGCCCGGAAAAAGTGTTTTATATGTGAATTTAATTTTTCAATTCACTGAGTTCATGACTGAATAATGTTCCATTGAAGTGTCTTTATAAAAAAATTAGAAAGTTTGCTTTAATTAAGGTTATGCAACACAAATAAGCGCTAAATCAAACAGATGTTATTTAAATGAAAAATCCAGAAGCATTTTAGTCACGCGATTCCGGTAAATGTATAATTTTAATTATACTGTTATACAAATAATCAATGTTTAAGTACCATTAAAACACGGAAAATTAAATCTCAGGTAAATTTATTTATAGGATTTTCCTGTAATTGTTGTAAATAAAATATTATTTAGTTTATAAAATAATTTTTCACGCAAAATCCAAAATAAATATTCCGAAATGCAGATCAGTAATATATCAATGAAATAAATAATTTATTCAACTGCAGTATCAATTAAAAGATTTCAAGAAATCTTGACCAGGCAGCTACTTGAATTTAACCGGCGAGCCTCCGGAATACGTCACGAGCAACAGGCTTTACCCCTTTAAACTGAGTAAGCCGAAAGCCGGTTTTACTAACGATCGGAAACCACTTGGCGCTAAGTGATCATAGTCAGCTGAGCGTTTATTTTATTTCCAAGCCTAATTAATAAAATTGAAATCTTTCGTCGTAAGATTACTTTTACATATTACTAATTACGATTATTATTTTAAAATAATATTTCTTGAGTAATATTGCAGTAATATTGCATGCATAATGAAAAATATTAAAAATTAAGAAGAGGTAAGTAAAAAGTTTTGCATTTCAATAAAAATATATTTATTTAAACTTAAAAATGCAAATTCGAATAGAATTAAATTTGAAAATTTCAAAAGGTTTAAAAAATTGGTAATAAATTAAAACAAATTTGATTATAATTAATTAAAAATTCAGTTGACCGTATTAAAAATTTAGAAAATTCAATCAAATAAAATGAAAAAAATTTACTAGATCACTTATGCTTGGGTATACAACGAAAGATAATACTACTCATCCGTCGCCGAAGCTTTCCAGATGAACAGCTGCCCGACGCCCGGAGAAAATATTCGCCTCAATTAAGCCTCTAAACGTCCTCAGAGAAATTTAACGCTGCACTTCTGCCGTGTACGTATCACTGAGTATTTTCTCGCACCTCGTTTTAAAAATTTCGCGACGCCGATAAAAAGTTACCCCGACTCCGATACCGCAAAACTTTCCCCTCAAAATGCAAAAGGAACTTAATTATTGAACTCTGCGTCGGAAACTTACAAACAGTCTCATGGCAAATGGATAAATGCTGAGATGCCGTAGAGGAGGAACGACCGAGTGTGGAGTGTGCTTCGTCATCGCTAGCCGGCAGCTTTTATACCGATCATACGCGCGTATCGGTGCGTTAGAGTAGCCCCTACCCCCCTCTGATTATCCCGTATACACGTCCGTCCTCCGCGTCTCTCGGTTTCCGCGGCGCGCGGCGGGCGGGTATCGCCCCCCTTAATTGCCGGCCGCGAATCGAAAATGAAAAAAAGCCGCTGGAAAACCGGCGGCGGGCCCCCTACCCGACACGACTTTCCGGTGGTGTTACATTGCCGCTCGCACTCGCTGGAAAGCGCGCAGATGCGTTACGGCACGCGAATTACGAGCTCGAGGTGGGTGTTTGTTTATTTTGTCGCCGGCTCTCGCCAGGCCGGAGCGCAAAATTATGTTTGCGTTAGAAAGTAAGAGAGGAGTCACGCGTAAGACGCTGGAGCCCGATTAATCCGAGAGGAGACTTTGCTGCATTCCGAGGATATCGCAGAAGGCAAACGAGGCCGCAGCTGCTCGCCGAGCTTTGGGACTCGGGTAAGTCGGTTTCAAGCTTTTCGCGTTACTTCTGCATGTGCACTATTAGTCTGTTATTTCAATTTGATCAAATATTTTATTTCGAATATTTTTTTATAATTTATACAGTTATATAAATTATAGTTAAAGTTGTTTGTACTGGTACCATTATTAAAACCCGAAATCTGAATGCCCAACATCTAAAAAAGTCGAGAAAACTCTTTAAAAATAGGCTCTAATTGAAAATTGAAATTAGAACGAACTTTAATGTGCTTTTTGGGCAATATTCATATTTAAATACATCCTAAAATTATTGGATCAGTTTAATTTATATCTTATTGATTTTTTTTAAAGTGACATAATTTTCGGATGGATTAATTTTTTCAATTTAAATAAAAATTAAATCTTGTTTTCTCTACTTTTAGTTTCCTTTTTGGGACTTTATCTAATTGTACGTTAAATTCTTCCTTAATACTTAAAGCCATACGACAGAACTATTTAAAATCAATTCTTTTTTAAGAGAATTGGCTTAAAAAGAATTAATTTGGAATAGTTTTGCGCCTTGATAATATAATAATTTAATACTGCAAATGATATCCAAAATTTTATTTCAACACGTTAACCCGTTCAGTCATCTGCCCTCTACAGAGGACAGATTATTAAATTTACTTATATAATACTGTAAAACATATTTCGAGGTTTAAATGTTTAATTAAGCTTCAGTTTTACTCAAGTAACTATGTGCAAATGAATGTTAGACTTTCTTAATTTTTACAAAGATTAAAATCAAATAACTATAAATGATCCGGTTTAAGAGCAATTACTGTACAATTTTAAATCTTTCTTATACTTATAAGTAATTATTTTCCTATCCTAATGATTTGTACCTATATGTCTACTTTTATTAACAATTTCTAAAAATGTTAATTAGAATTTGATCTCATGGTTAGATTGTCCCAAATTATAAAGTAATCCCAATTATTGACACCTCTAGAAAGTATGTAATGTAATACATTCTACCATTATAATTAACATCAATACTTTATTCTAAATAATAAAAAATCTTGACTGAAAGGGTTAAAGATGCATTTGTTTAAAAAGATGTTTGCAGTTAAAAATTTTACTTGAATGAGTAACTGATCATCAATAACCTTCTTTTAATCACACATTGAAACAGAGGTTATAGTAAGATTTTTTTTATTAAAAAAAAAAAAAATAAATGTGTCCAATTAAGTGAATAAACTATTGTCGTAATTTAATTTCTTTTAATTTATATAAAATAAGGGTTTTCGGAAATTATTTGTGGTTAATTAAATTAAATTAATTTTAAATTTTAAACTTTGATTTTTTTTTTTATTTAAACCGATAAACGCATAAATTATAAAAAGTTTCTTGTAGATTTTGTGCAGTGTTCTTGAAAGAGCAGACATTAATATTAACTTTCCACTTCGATAACTCGTAAAGAAATTTGTTCTACATCAAGTCTAAGCAATAATAAAGAAACTAGATTTCAGTACTATAACGATTTGAAGCAAGTTGACTTTTAATTGGATCAAATAAACCATAGGAATGGACTCGAAAGTATCACTCATCATATTTATAAATAGTTATTTATAATTTTAACACATTTCCTACCGCTAAATTTGCGTTTGTGAAACTTATATACATAAGCAAATAATATTGTTCAAAATGTAAATCTACCAAAAAAAAGGTGCTAATTAAACTCTTTGCATTCCAAGTTAATCAATGGTACCTTAATCTGCAATCTGATATTTACTGTATGTTTAAGGAAATGTATTATTATTTCTTACGTCAACAAATATTTGATTTGATATTTTGTTCTCTCTTTTTGAAAAAGTATATTTCTTGAACGTGTTGTCTGGAGAAAACGTTCGTTTGCTGTACAGTGTATCGAAAATCCTTTCAAGGCTTCTTGTTCAATCTTGTTTTTTAATTTAATTTTTCTTAAGGAGGTGTTATAATCTCTTATTATATAATTAAGTAGCAATTCAATCAAATAAATAATGATTTTATTAAAATTAGTTATTTTTTTGAAAAAAGATTATGCACTCAAATAAAAATATAATTAAGTGAAAATTTTATCTTTCCAATAATTAAACATGCAGTAATCATTCACTTAATTCTAATTTTGGAAAAAAGTTTTTCCGTCCAAGCAGCTTCTTTAATTAAGCAACTTTAGTTTTGCAAGTAAAGATAACTTTTAATTATTTCCCCTTGAATCAATAATACCAATTTTGCATGTTTTCAAAAAAATAATATGTTTGAAAACACGAATAAAAAAATAATTAAACCGAAAAATTTGCATCACAAAGTAAAGGTAATTTAGTTATCTAATATTAAAATAAAAAATTATATTCCATTTAAAAACTTTTGTAACATAATGTTATTTAATAAATTGTTATTTAAATAATTTTACTTAACTTTGACTTAAGTAATCATTGAATACGTTACCGAAGTGGATTGTTTATTTGCATGTTTTACAGTAGACACTCCAAAAAGAAGAACAATTTATTATTAAGTAATAATTCTCAAAATTATCCAATCCAAGTGATGTAAAACGATTTTAATTACGCGATTTAAGTTTTTTTTAAATTACATGAGCTTTATTTTCAAAATATTCCCGAACTAATTAAGAAGCAAAAATCTTATGTGTAACAAGCTGCTAAATTCTTTAGATACGTAACGTACTCGACTACCTTACATTTCAATCGAAAAAAAGAATATCACTCTCATTAACCACGTCATTTTTTACCAGCTTGAAATCATCGGCACACCTCCGCGCAACAAGTCGCAATTTAATGAATCTCGACTGAACTGCCAGATGCCCTGTGAAATTAAAAATCCTGAAAATCTAAATACGTAATGCGTTTAACGAGACCGTAATAGATACAGTTGCGTAGGACTTGTTTATTTTTATCAAAATATGGGTGTGCGCTTGATTTCAAAGTAATGCGTACTCGGACCTAATTTACCGAGGATATAACACCGATGGCCAAGCATTCGTAGCCATGCAAAACGTATCAATTAGACTCGTTAACGCGCGACATAAATAGTTGTGCATTTCCTCGTTTTATAAGTAAAAATTTTCCGCGCGCGACGACTAATGTTCTAAGGATGAATGTGTACTAGTAAGAATGTGACATTCTTTGCACATTTTAATCAAGAATAATACAGTCTGCAATTGGCTGAATGAATAAGCATGCTTAAAGCAAAACAAGGGGGCTATTTATTTGCAAATAAAACTCTATTGATTTGGTTCAGTTTTTCCAAAAGAATTTGGGAAAAATTTAGGATTCAGTGTTGCAATGAATGCATAATTGAATTAAGTATATACTTTTTACTGTTGAGTCACTTAAGCATTTACCTAACGCGTGTAGTTGTAACGTGTGCAGTAATATTCTTATTTTTCTAAAAATCAAGATTATTCAAATAAAAGAATCAAAAAATGATTATAAAATTCACACGATTATCGCATACAAAATTTTGCAACGGAGTCAGATAGCTCTCCACACTTTTGTAACATTTCCTTTTTCCTCCGGATAGGCTTCAGCGTACGCCAGAATAAGTTTAGGAATTAAAGGAAATGGAGGTCGGTAATCAGGAAAATGATGTTACTTATGTTCAACTTATTCTATTTATTGATGCCTTAGTTGGTCATAAATTAAATATGAATACATAATAAAAGAAATAGACTTAAAGTGTACGAATGAGATAGGAGCAGATGCTCCACGCCGCTGGTGGTTTATCGCACGCTTATAATACAAGTAAATGGCGGACTTATTGTGATCGGCTTGATGCCTTTTGATAGCTGGAGGCTCACTAATACGCCTCCAGACGAGATCCAGCGCGGCGTAGTAGTTTACACCGATGGTGCAGTTCAGGCGGATATCTGACGTCTGCACTTACCGGGAATCCGGGAGGGAATAGTGGATGGACGGTCGGGAGGGTACGGAGGGTTGGAGTATATTCGACAACCCGAGAGCAGGTGAGACTCGCCTGGAGCGGATCTCCAGACCAACTGCCTTTGCTTGGCCGAAAGCTAATTTGCTTGCGAGTTGCGGTCGCCACCTAGCGGTGGTGCTGCTAGTTAGTCAATTCTATTAAGTAAACTACTTAAACTAAAGTTACGTCACAGCTTCCCTTAAACAAAGTATGATATATAAACACAAAAGTTCAAAATCACATACTTGCTATAATAACTCATTATAGAAAATTTTTTCATCAATGATAGACATTTTTTTCAAGAGAAATTTAAAATCAATTTTCCATCTTCTTTATTTTTCTAAACATAATATAATTTTTTATATCGAATATGTATTTTGTTTTTAAGGATTTGTAATGAACAAAAAAATGTATTTTGACTCCAATATGCATCGATATTATTTATATTCATACGTGATTACAAATTCATTGGTTTTATTGAGTATGCTAGGTTATCTAAAACTTGTCCAAAGAGGACAAAAACTACTGATGACGTCAATTGCTTATTACATTAACGTAATATGTCCATTATTTCACCAAGTTGATTTTTCATGTTACGATTATTAACAAAAATATTAAATGCTGGTACTGCTCGGCTCTCTTGTAACTAATTTTAAAATAAACTGTATGAATATTATCACATTAAATTTTGCGTAATAGTTATTTAAATACAAACGTAATGGAAACTACTGGTAACAAATTTCAACTTAGTTTAGATGATATTGCATAATTTTGTCGAATTACAGAATCAAATATATATTATACTTAATCAATCAATACATTTTATTTGTATTTATTGATGACATATACGTAGGTCTGAAATTATATTATAACTCTAATAATTATCGTAATTGAAAAATGAAAAAAAAAATGTGTGTTTCTTAAAGTTTCATATGAACAAAATGAAATTCGCTATGCAACATTATAATCATAAACTAATATAAAACTAACAATATCTAATATATTTTAAACAACAAATAAGTATCGTATTGTTGCCTTATACAAGTGCTATAACCTTCACTTTGAAAGCTGGAACTACCTTGAAAAATACATGTATGAGCAAACTTTCCTTCGAAGAATGCTTATGTAAAGTTACCATTTGTTTACAGATAATGACGGAATTAATTTTATTTTTCAAGACTGGCGTTTTTACACTTCTCATGTCAAAATTAACAACCGATAACTATTAGAGGAGCCCGGTTTCGCCTCGGCCGATAATTAAATGTGATCTGAGACATTTCTTATTTTTCTGTTAGCATAATTTTTTGTTACGCTCTCTCCTAATCAAGATACAATTTTTTTGCTAAGTTTATGCAGCTGCGAATGAAATTCACCTAATTTATTCAGGACCTTTTCGAATAAAGATACATAGTTTTTTTTAACTTTGAATTTTTTAAACTTTTCCTTCAGGTTGCGAATTACTGTGCGGTATACTTAAAATATTCAATGCGAATTTAGCAAGATTTCTAAAAGGAAGTTTATTTTCCGTAGACGCAAATCTCGATATTGAATGTCAAAATACTATTGCCTTTCAATATAATTTTCAATCTCTGGATAATTTAATCAATTATTTCATTCGTTTTGTAAAAAATTATCAGTAATTTCATACTCGGGCTCGGTCATTGCTCTATTAAATATTAAAATAATTTCATTTATAGTATTTATGTTGTTATTATGATAATTATTAGAAAAGGCGTTGGTCGGAATTAAAAAATTAAAAATTTTGAATGGTCTTCAAACTTGCTCCAATCGTTCTGAAATTTTGGGAGTATAATATCTTAAGCACATAATGCGAAATTGTATGTATTGATTAAAATCTAAATTTTGAGCCCAATTGTCTGTCTCTGCGCCTATATCTATTTCGAGTATACATAAATAATTATTTTCGTCTTGAAAATTTTGTTTCGATAAAAGGAAAATTCCAAACATTAATAAAAGGAAAAATTCAAAAACAATACATTAGCCCTCTATAAAGAGCAATAAAAAGGAAAAATTAATATTAATATAAAAAATTAAAATTCCTTTTCAACTAGCTCTGATGAAAAGTCTACAGCTTGTAGACTTTCATGAGACTGCGCTATCTGCTCAGCAGCTAATTTCAAATAAGTACACTCCACAGAATTATACCACGACATTTTCAAAACAAAAAACCTCTTTTTGTTTCAAAATAATAAATTTGTTTCCAAATAATAAAGTTTTTATTATTTTTAACAAAGTTTAACACTATTTTTAGTTAAACAACTGAATCTAACGAACTGTCAAATAGTAATGAAGACAGTTAGTCGCGAAATAAACAATTTTGCATTAGCAGCGTCACCGTGTCCACATTGTTTAAATTAGTTAAACGATATAGAGGATCTCTCAATAGTCTATAGTACGGGTTCGACTCATTGTTTCAATTCAAATCTATACTACAGATTCGACAGTGTTTCAATTCAGAAAATTTAATGGTGACCGATAGAAAGAAATTTTTTCGCCCTTCCGGCGAATTCATAAAAATTTTGAAGTATAGCGGCGCCGAATTAGAATACGGCAAATCCTATTTAAGATAAGTTCTAAAAAACACTACATTTTATTTGCTACTTGATCAATTTAAACTTTACCAAATTTAAAAAAGTAAAAATAAAATTTACTTTTATCAAAATAACTTACTTATTTAAAGAAATTTGTAGAAAAAAGTTGTTAGAAGTACATTTTCTGTAAGAAATTTGAGATCCATTTAGGTATACGGAATTAACATTTTTTCTAACTCGAATTAGCTTAACTTATTCTATATTTATCAAGAAAAAATTCAATATTTATCAAGATAAATGATTTTTATGAATTTATGTAGAATTTATATAATTCTTTCGCGTTCTCAGTAAATATTGACAGAAAACGATCCGGAAATGATTGTAAAAATGAATTAGAGATAAAAGAAAATTATAGGAACACGTGAATAAAAAAAAATGTCCATTTATACAATACAATTTTCGAATAAAAATTAATTGTTTTTACGATTTTTTAATTTCTTGATTTCATCAAAAACGATTTGCTACATTTTTACTCGTAAATTATAGATCGTAGTTTTCTCAAGGAAAAGAATTTAAATACAATTTTAATTAATAATTCAGAAGTTCGTAACGCACTTCGTGATTTTATTTATAGACGAAACAAAAAGAAACCGGACATAGTCCCAACAATACATAATGCCCATCCTCTTACATGCATCTCAGAAGTACTAACGAGTCTTCCAGAATTTACGGAAGCAGCACGCACAAGATGCCATGGTCGGCCATTAGCCAATCAGTTCCGCGGCTCTAAAACCCGCTACATCCACAAAAAAGCAGAGAAAGTACCGGAAAATCGTCCGGCCCGCGCGCGGAACTCGGCTAGTATATTCACCCACTCAGCTCCTTCGAGCGAGAAACAGGTAATGCGATAAGGCGAGCCGATCCTTCGCGGAGCTCTTGATATTGGGATTGCGCAATATAAGCAGCGGCACCGCGGCGGTCAGCATACGCAATGATGGACACGCAATTCCAGCGAGATTATTACGGAGCCCCGGATAAAAAGAAAGCGACCGATCGGAAATCGAGGCGATATACGCGGTGATTAGTGGCGTTTTTTTACTTGGATGGCGAAATTTCATGCGAGAGTTTTAGCAAAATTGCAGTGTCGGCGCTACGCGCGGCGCTGACAGGAATCCACGATTTTATCGGCCAATATTTGCGATTGATTAATTCGACGTGTCCGAGTGTAGGTGAAAAGTTCTTCCTGGCAATGACTGCCGTCGAGTTTTTATGATGTCGAGTTACCGTAAGTCAGATAAGTGCTACTTAGGCAAGTGCAGGATTTTTCTCGAATTAGAGGTAAATAGGGAAGTATTTTCCGATAATATACTTGTTAAAAACACGGGAAAGCGATATTTCGTTACTTTTTTATTGGCCACTTCTTGTTTATGCAGTTATGCAGTAAAGTATAATTATTGAATTAAATACGGAAATTTATAAATTTATGTTAATTCGATGAGTTTGCGGAAGCTTAATAGTGTTCTATTACCAATATGATTAAAGTTGTTCTATGGTTTATCGACGAATGTATTCAAGAAATTATTAAGACTTTGCAAGCACATAGTGTAAAGTACGTACAATACAAACGTCTAAATTTTCAGGCCAGTTAACGTGCAAAAATTTGAGAAAATGGTGTTTGAAATGAAACTCTTAAGCGTAGGCTCTTATGTACAGCAGATGTATAGCATAAGAAATTTAAAGTTTTCTTATTGATAGCAATATACCAAAAACTTCAAAAACAGAGAAATTATAGCTAAAGTTATGTACTTTAAAAAAGTTTAAAAATTAATATGCATTGACGTGCAAAATAATTAGTTATAGCTCGTTCAAAATTATTCTCATTTTTACCCGCGTTTGTATATTTATATATACTGCTACCGCACGTCGTTTGTTTACATCAATGACGCGAAGACACAGTGCAAGTTTAGAAATTTTCGCATTACATGAAAAGCATTATTGGCTGGATGTACCGCTTAGGTTATTGGTTACCTACAATTTATTATATAGATTACAACTTTTTATCAAAAACAGAAACTTATGTGCTGTTTTGTTTTATTAGCTTAAATCCTAAATAAGTTTTTTTATGACTTCTATGTACCTGAAAAATTATATAGGATTGATAACCGAGAATATTAGCTTCTCGCGCACGACTCGAGTGTGTGTGCTCGCAGTGTGCGCGACCTTGGTTTCTGAGTGCCGCGTTTTTCGTCGCAGCTAGCGCCCGTAAAATTAAAGTGTATATAATACAGTGACCTTGGGTTTTTAAATAAAGTTAATTTAGTGTATATAATCGTATATTTAAGTGTTCTATATTGCCTTTCTGAGCGACTACGGCTCGCTCCGACCCACTCGCTCTCCACTGAGCTTCCTTTTCCCTCTTCCTTTTTCAGATTTTTCCCTTATACAGTTTCCCTTCCCCAATTCCCTTGTGATTGGTTTTTACAATCCCGGAAAGATAATCTGTAAAAATTTGAAGCCATTTTGCCAACTAATTTTTGAGTAAAAAGATGAAAACTAAAAAAAATGAATTTTCTATGTCCAACGATTACGGAACTGAAAAGACTTAAATTGACTTGAAATTTCGACCGAGCGTCGAAGATAAAGCTCCAAGTTCTGTAGTAACCACCACGCGGAAGAATGGAAAGGCCAGTAGGGTAAGTAGAACCCTGTAATGTTGGTAAGCCTCCACGCGGTATCGTGGCAGGGTGGAGTCAACGACCTTCCACGCGGTATCGTGGCAGAGTGGAGTCAACGACCCTCCACGCGGTATCGAGGCAGGGTAGTGTTGATCGTGGTGTTGGTTAATTGCGAACGCTTAATAGAAAGCGCGGTGTTCTCGCTTGTGTAAAGATGGAGGGGATAAATCCTTCACCTGTGTGTGGCAAGCTGAAGGTTGTACCCTGCCAGCCGGACTACAGCGATGTTCCCAATAAGTTTCGGACATGGAAGACCTTCAACCGGCTCTTAACGGTAGCCAGCTTGTCGGGGGCATGCAACGTGTCGCAGCTTCGTCGCTTATATGCCCAACCGTTAGTTTGGATACGGGGTGGCTGATTTAAGCGGGCAGCCACCTAGCGGATTTCCGGTGAAGCTGGTGGCCGCCTAGCGGCTGATGGATGAACTAATGTAACGCGGCGCGCAATTTAAATTAAGCGCTGGCGTTACAATATTGTATCGATTTTTATAAGGATACACGGAAAAAACTATAGTAGCTTTTACTGACCAACTGTGGGAGCGATTCTAATAGTGCTTTCACAGTAGCGAGATCACTCACCACATTTGTCTAGCTACCCACGACTTGAGCAAAAGCAATAATTGTC
>JAWWEO010019075.1:0-10422 GCA_035582975.1 Ormyrus labotus | reverse complement strand
TTTAAAAATAAGGCTGAAATCTGCGAATTGCGGCGCAGAGTACGATGTAGCTCTGCCCAGCATGAAAATCCAAGTTCGAAAATTGGCACAGATGCTACGCGAAACATTTTGAAGAAAATCAAACCGTTGCCATGTCATCAGAATGGTATGGAAATAGTTAATTTAAAAATAAGGCTGAAATCTGCGAATTGCGGCACAGAGTACGATGTAGCTCTACCCAGCATGAAAATCCAAGTTCGAAAATTGGGACAGATGCTACGCGAAACATTTTGAAGAAAATCAAACCGTTGCCATGTCATCAGAATGGTATGGAAACAGTTAATTTAAAAATAAGGCTGAAATCTGCGAATTGCGGCGCAGAGTACGATGTAGCTCTGCCCAGCATGAAAATCCAAGTTCGAAAATTGGCACAGTTACTGCGCTAAACATTTTGAAGAGAACTGAACCGGTGCCATATCGGCAGAATGATATTGAAAAAGTTAATTTAAAAATAAGTCTTGAATTCCAGAGATTTCGGCACAGAGTAGAGTAAAAAGTTACTCGAAACTTATAAGGGGAGTTTAAACCGACCAGATCACGGATTTTGGTATAATTGCTGTTTGCAGTATGTTATTCGTTAGCCAAAAAAAGAAAAAAAATGTTAGCACGTATCTCAGTGTTTATTCAAATGAGGTTTAGTTATATTGCTACGAGTTTTTGTTGAAAATTCTAAAAAAAGTTTATGTGTATAAAAATTGAAATAGCTTCGTAACCAAAAATTGTTATTTTGAATAAAAATTGGTAACAAAATATGCAGTAAGAGATTTAATTTTAGAGTAGTTTGTTTAAAAAATATTCATTCGTTTCAACATTATACTACGTTAAGGGAAGAAGGTACTGAAATTAGACAGAAGGCTTAAAATTGAATAAAAACAGTTTTCATACTCTCAAATAACACATGGTTATATAAAGTATGAAAAAATGTATTTGAATCCAATGGGGTATTAGTTTGAACCTAGAATGTTAGATTTCCCCCAACAAACTGTAAAAATACAAAATATTCAATTATCAGCCTATGCATTGGCTTTCGCAGGATATCTCCCAAATTGTACACAGAAGTTCTTTGTATACGAATAAAGAAATGTATGTTAAAAAACATGTATATAAGTTCTTAGAATTTTTTGTTAAAATATATATTAAAACTATTATTAACAATTATGCTATTTTTATGTTTATTTTAATTTCTAATATATTTTAACAACTTATATGCATATTTTTTAACATAGATTTCTTTATTCGGATACAAATAATTTACGTGTATAATTTTGGAAATGTCCTTCGAAAGCCATGCGCTGATAATCAAATATTGGGTATTTTTACAGTTTTTTGGAGGGATAATCTAACATTCTAGATTAAAACTAATACCCGGAGTGGATTGAAATACATTTTTTCATACTTTATATAAATATTTTTACTCATTTTTATTTTTATTTTCAGTCTTCTGTCTAATTTAAGTACCTTCTTCCCTAAAATAATATTTTTGAAAATCTCCACAAAAATCAGTTGAAACTAACACTTGAAATTATTCTGAATCTAACAATTGAAATCATCGTTATTTTTTATGCATAACTTTGGAATGAAGGAATATTTTTCAACCTAACTACTTTCAAATTAAAGATCTTGCTGCATACTTTCTTTTAAGTTTTTATTCGATAGATTCAAATGTTTAGTTGAGGAAATATTTTAATTTTTATAAACACCGTTCCCCTAGAACTAAAAAAAAAAATTCATAATTTTATAAGTAAAACCTATTTGAATAAACGCTGAGACACGTGTCTTCTTTTTTTATCTAAGGAATAACACTTAAATTTTAGCAAGGGTTGATGCTCACCTTGTTGCTATTTTTTCAGCATAGATTAATATCATTGTAAAAACGATACTTATTATCATTATAATTTTTTTATTAAACTTTTAGGAGGTAAGGGGGTTATATACTGAAAAAAGTTCCAAAAATCAATTTTTCTTTTTTTTGCTTTTTGGATTCTATACTTCATCCAAAATGTAGAAAAAAATTTTCAGGCACAAATTTAAAAATTTTCAAAACTTACACGGCTTAAAATGTAATTTTCTAAAAATAGTAAAATTTACGTTTGCTGAAAAACACTGTAAAAATATTATAATTATTATTTTGACATTGTCAAACATTTTTTTATGCATTATATATTATGCTTTATTGATTTTTAATGATTTTGTAAAAGAACTTCAATTTTGAATGTTCGAATAAGCGCACTCATCGCGTTTCAGTCGTGTCAGCACAGTTACCATAGACTGTGCGTTTTGTCAGTTGATCGCATTTTAGTCCTAATGTTTTATCTCAAACATACGTTGAGGTTAAATATGTTTGTTTATTCTTTTTAGTTTAGTTTGAAATCATTTAATGTCTTCAAAGAAAATACCCCTGGGCACAGAGCTACTATTCAAAGCAGGTAAATTTTAAAGTTCCATTATTATTTCCAGCTGTCAAGCTAAAAAGAACTTTCATTTTTCTGTTTCAGATCCTCTTTAGCCATCATTAGGCTTACTTGGTATTTTTTTTATACATTATTGTGTTTTAAATGTTATTATAAAGTGTAATTTTGTAAATTGCTGTTATAGATCTGCACTTTCCAGCAGTGTGGTAGAATTATTTCATTTACAGACATTATGCTGGCTTACGCATTATGCACCTGGACTATAACAAGCTTGCTGTTATTGAAGAGCAAAGCATCATGAAGTTCTTGATGTAGTAATTATGCTGATACTATTCGATTAATGCTGATACAAGCTTTTAATGGTAGTTCGACAGAGGTGCTTTAATAATCTATAGAGGAGTCCTTTTCTTTCTGACAATGGAGTGCGAACATCTTTAGTCATCTTTAACTTTGCAACACAAGTAGTAATGGTAGTTTAAAAAGTTAGTGCTGTGCGGAGTGTTATGTTTCAGAATAACATAACAAGTTCTTTTATTAATCTTTTCTGAAAGCATTAGTGTTTAGGAGTTTGGAGTAAACTCCAGACTGAACCGATAGATGAATTGTCATGTAACAGAGCTTAAAATCTTTGGTTTTTATGTCATTTAGGGCTGATGCATTTTTTTTTGTTAAATTTTTTTGGGTTAGTATTTTTAAATTAAGAAAAATTCAGAAAATTCAAAAAATTTGTTAAAAACGTACCAATATTTTGCAGTTTTTCTTAATTTAAAAATACTAAAACAAAAAAATGTAATAAGAAAAATGCATCAGTCCTAAATGACATCAAAAACAAAGATTTTAAGCCCTGTTAGATGAAAATTCATCTATTGGTTCATTCTGGAGTTTACGCCAATGCAAAAAAATTAAAATAGCTATATCTCTAGATCAAATGGGCCTACAGAGTGCAGTTTGGGCCCATTTATTCAAAATATGCTATATTTTTTATGACTATTTTAAAGGAACCATAATCATACAGGTTTTTTGTTTCAGGTCTTTTTATAGGAGGGAAAAATCAGTATATAACCCCCTTAAGTAACAAATGATCAAAAAATCAAAAAAGGTAAAACAAAAAATTGTTTTACATGTTGAAGGAATGAACAATTATGGATTTTTTGATTGCAAATTCGGATTCAGCGACCCTAAAAATGTATAGAATAATGCGTTATAACTTAATAGCCATTAATAATTTTTTGCAGCTTAAGAAGTGTAAAGCTTTGGTTTTTCCGACTTTGACTGTGTACCCCGACAAATAGATTAATGTAATTTAATAAAGCGATATTCTATACTAATACTTTCTAATTAATAATTAATAATAACTAACAATTCTATTCTATAATAATCTGTATACTTCAAGCTTGAAGAAGAGCCCTGTAAAATTCGTTTTGATCAAAATCTCTGTACTCCGATTTTTGACCGCTAATCCGACATTTTTGCGGACTGTGAAGCCATCTGAAGGTTAGGTAAAAAATTACACTCATTATTTTATTTCTTATCCTGCATATTATCCATGTTCTTGTTCATTGAAGTTTAATTAAATTTACAATTAGTTTACAAGAAAGTTTCAGTTTCTCACAACTAACTAAAAACGGAATAAAATATTTATTTAGTCTATTACCTACAAACACTCTTTAGATTTACTTCATACAAATTGTATTAACACATACATTATTACGTGTATAATACGTATATATTATTGTAGAACATGTACATACTATTACGCATATAATACGTATATATTATTGCGTATTGTGACTTTATTTTCTGGAGTGACCTTTTTTTCATTTCTAGTTTATTAAATAAATGATAAATACTGATGATCTACAAATTTTTATTTCGATTCTAGCTCTAGTAATTTGTATGTCGGAATAGACAGCATCAGTCAATTTGTATTATGTACTTCAGATTCTGTATAATAGTTTTCGATATGAACATCATATAATATTTATTTGCTCTGATCGATACCATGACACAATTATGATATGATGTGTTGAAATTCTTCTGCTGATGCATAACTCACCAATACTTCTTTAAATTTTGCTTCTTATACATTTTTTATAGTATTAGCTTTTAAGGGTAAAAATATTTCCTACACTTTCGTCTCTGTACTTATCGAAGAGTACTTTGTCAATATATTCTTTGTAATGCAAAGTATACTATATGACGTTCATATCGAAAACTATTATACATCCCACGAGACCGATAGACTAATTACTGTAAGTGAGGAGTTTCAGTAATAATAAATATAATGCAAAGAAAAAAATTAAGAATTGCTTAAAATAAAATTATTAATTTTGCTAACAGTAATATCTTGAATAAATATTTATTACAAAATTGTTCAAATTGCTTCTTATATTTCTGAAGTTTATAATTAAGAGTTGTACTTTAATTAATACTGTCTATTGTACTTTAAACTACCGCTTTCCTCAGTCCTTTCATTTGTGCTATCGGAGTCACATTAAGAAAAATTAAAACGGGTAAAAAGAGCAAAGAACCGACAAAAACATTCTTCGCCAGACTACGATAGGAGTGTCAGGCAAAAGCATTTAAAAAAATGGAACGAATAAAGGCGCAGGAAGGGCAGGAAATCTTATCATCGCAGACGATCAAACACATTATCAAGTAGCACCAGCTCTCATTATAGCTGTAAGACAGATAACTGCATTTCGCGACCAGAACTTACGTCCAAGAGAGGTGGAGAACGATTTACCCAGAGATCGCATTATGTCAGTTACAAGGAAGGATCGCTAGATTAAGAAACAAGTGAGAAAATATAAAAAAAAATTTAAGAAAAATGAAACACCCCGTTTTTTTCGCAAACCTATAAAAGAATGAAAATCATTCAAGCAGAAAGCAGAATATTAAACTCGCAGCATAACTCAACTGCAAGATCAGCGATAAGGAATCAGCTGTGACGTAGCCGTACAGTGCAAAGAGATTCAATCATGTCTAATAAATCCTTTACATTCCTTTTCTAATGATAATATGTTTAAATCTTTATAAATGGATTATGTTTAATTATTAAGAAATTAAGAATTGACTTAATATACAAGAAAGTATTCAGTTACTACTTATTAATAATCAATAAACTCAAACACCATAATGATAAAAGCAAGGTTATCAGAATTTGTCATTTATCTTCTTCAAAATAATATTAGTGATTCCCTAAATTGATAGTTGTCAATAACAATAAAAATAACAAAATCGGCATTTAAACAATAAGTAGTCGAACAATTAATAGTTACAAATTGCATCAACGCATTCAACTTACGTAGATAGTAGCAAATATTAGAAAATACCTGATTATAAGAATACGTATGTAATTTAATAAAATGCGGACTTAAAATAGATTTAATAATCCATGACACGGGAAAAAGGGCCAGTGTTAAGTATATGATATAGCGATTGTCATTATATAATTGAACCTATAGTACTAAAAATAAAGAACTTTAATGATTGATATCAATTCTAAAAAGAAGAAAAGTAAATTTTCATTGAAAAATAATTAGATATTTTTTAACGTTAAAGATAAACTTGTACGATAAAAATTAGCTTCATAAAAAAAAATTAATAAAAAAAAATTTGCTTGTTAAATTGATACGAGAACTACAATTTATCAATCACTTTATTATTCAATAAAAGTTATTTTTCTGTAAAATATCATCTTTCCTTTTTAGAATTTAAAAACATAATTTCTTTCATACCGAGAAAAAACTTTTACTTTTTTTCCATATATTCTACGAATATTAATTCAATTATTCTCAATCGACTAAGAAAAGAGCGAGAGGAACCCAAACTTCTTTCCTTTCTAAACTCAAATAAAAAATGAATCCTCGCCTCAATTACCAAGAGCCCTTGGGAGCGTCCTACATTTTTCCGAAATAACGTTCGAGCACGTATTTAAACCCAGCACATAACTAAACTCCCAATTAATCTACAACAATAAAACAGAGTGTCGGATATGCACGTCTTCAATATTCAACCGCAAAGAGGTCGGAGAGAGCCAACGGCGCTGCGGTAATCTCCACAGCTGACAACGTAAACATCGTGCCGCCCCAAAAGCACACAACAACAAGACCAGACCTCGGCTCGCAATCGTCACTCGGTTGGCAATCGAATATACCGCGGCGCGATTATAGCCGCCGAAAGACGCAGCAGCAGCAGCAGCGGCAGCCTTGTAGTTAAAAACGTTATATTGTAGCTGCTCGGTGCAAGGGTAGTACTCGTGACGTCACGCATGAGTGGAGACTACGCCGGCAGTTGATATACAGTCGCCTCGCTGAGTAACGCCGCTTCTCCGACCGCTCGCTCGCATGCTCCCGCCGCGCCACCAGTAGCTTAGGCTCGCGGCGCTCTCGAATAACTTGAATTTGTTTTGGACATCGCAAGCTTTCGAACACTGCCGTACGTTAATATGAATTTGTGTACTCTTTTTTTAATTCAACTCGTGTATTATTTATTAAATGATAAATATGTATTAAAAATATATAGATAATTTTGTTGATAAATTTAAAATTAAAGAGTAAAAAAACATTGAAATACAATATAACATACTTGAATTTAAAAACAAAAGTGCAACCAGAAAAAATATTAGAACATATGCAGACAAATATATATACTATTTATATACTATGAAAACTTACTCTTAGCAAAACATCTCCGTCAATTTTCACCTCTCTCGCATGTTTTGCGTTGCGAGCCATCTCCTCCGAAGCGACTTTCAGCTGAAAGCAGTCCATACTGTCGCGTAAATTCATTGCAAATTAATTTACACAATCAGAAAGCACACTAAACACTCCAAAGTACGAACAAAAGTAACCGAAAAAGTTAAATTTTCGCGAACTGTTCGATAAAACGGACGTCTTCGGAATAACGAATTGGCGCGAGAGCAGAAAGGGCTTTCGCATAAACAAATGCTAGTGAACCCCCTACTCTCTCGCTTGGCGCAACAGTTCGTGGCATAATAGTACAGCGCGCGAAAGCAGTGGAACACTACAGCACACGAGCTTCAAAATTTTGTTTTTGTCAAAGGATTGGTCAAGATGGGTAATCACGTTACATTACCGGATGCGGGAAAGCATCAACAACATAACAATAACTGCACATCATGCAAAAGATTAAAAGAGGTACGTAACATAAATATAATATTCTTGAAGTAAAAGAATTGCTAAAGAATTCTTTAGAATCCTCAGTTAAATATGTACATATAGTTATAGTTATGAAAATTAGTTGTTTTATTATAATATTAGGTTGAAATATAAAATAGTCATTTAGGCTGGTCGAGAAAACGACTTAAAAGTTTGTTTTCAATCATCTTTTATTAATATACTTTTATTAATATATACATATATACATAATATTTATAAAAAAAATCCTTAAAGTTAGACTTATATTTCACGAAGCATCATATGGAAAATGGATATATTCCATCATACGTTGAGATTAATTAATAACATATTTTTGAATTCAAGGAACGAGTGAGAAAGCAAGAAGCCCTGAGCTTTGTACGGTCTTCTGACTTCTCTCGCTCGCCTGCGTAACTTGTCTGCTGTTTTACACGCGCACACAGCCTATTACACATAACCTAACCTCAACTCTACACTTGCTTTTTCTCTCTTCTTGAATTATTAATCAATCAATAATTAAAATTTTCTCTTTTAGCAAATTGAAATTTGTCTTCATATTAAAAGAAAATATTAAGTTTCTTAAAAAAAAACGTTTAAATTGTTTCAGAAAGCTGCAAAAGACCAAAAATTTATTCGCTATTTAAAAACCCAAAAGAAGAAATTAAACGCAAAAATAAAAAAATTAGAAAAAGAGCTGAAAGAACTACGATCCGCCGATGAGGACGTGTAAGCAATGACGATTGTTTTGTTAAACCTATTATAAAAAAAAATGTTATTTACATAGATTAATCAATTTTTTCAGTGGTGGTAACGCTCAAGAATAATCAATCTTTTATGTTATAGTAACGAACAGTGTGAAGAAGATGAAACTGAATGTGGAAAGAACCAAAGGAAAGTAGCAAAGATGAATGTGGAAAGAACCAAAGGAAAGTAGCAAAGAAGAGACATTAAATTTTTTTTACTATATGTATAATTTTTATTACGAGTAATAAAGTGACGTTAGTAAAAATACTTGTGATAAATACTTCATTTCGCATTTTCTTATAATTTATTAAAATTTGTTATCATTCATACTATGCAAACTAATGTTTTTTTATTAATTATTTATTATATTATAACAAAGAAACTCAAAAACTCTTTAGCATAAAGTATTGTAATTCTTAAATGTAGGTAACATATCTATTTTATATTGATTGACTTAAAATGTGTCTCTGTATAAAAAATTAAAAATTTGATTGATATATGTAAGCTTGAATTGAATATTGAGTATATTATGCAAATTTTAATTCTATTTCTGAAAAAAAAGAAAAATTTCAGCCTAATGTGGATACATTAATAACTTTCAATCTGGGACATTTGCACAATATGTAGCCCTCTCTCTTCTCCTTGCTGTTGTTTATGTTGATATCAAGTGACTCGCGAATGGCATTAACGAAACTGACGTTAAGCTCGTCCTCTTTTCTGGCGACTTCCTCGATCTTAGAAATTCAGGCGCCAAGGGCCGTGATCTTGTTGGCCTTGAAAAAGAGTCGACACTCCTCGCCGGCACGCAATTTATTCTCGAGGTTTGAAGCAGACTACGTCGGCGACGACTGTGTTGAGGGCGCTCGCTTTGCCAATGCCGTCGGCTACGTTAGAACAACCGGGTATCGGAGCCCGCTCTTCGTTTTCTCCTAACAGCGTACCTTTTCATTACAGTCGCCATAATTTTGTATCTCTGGTAAATTACGCGAAGAAAAATAGCTGAATGATAATTATAAAAGCCAAAGTAGAACTATTGCCCCAACTTAAAAATAATGAAAACCAGAATAATTAAAGAATCAAAATCGTAATAATACTAAAAGAAGTATAGCTTACAAATTATAATTAATTGAAATGAAATTAATAATATTAATTAATATTGATCCACTTGAAATTCAAAATTCAACATCACGAATTTTTTAGCGCATTTACGAAAAGGCCAAAATGCAATATTGAATGAAGTAAATAAACATCATTGCGCCCTTACAACATACTTTATTTCTACATGTGTCCCATTTCCATGGTTGAAACCGTGGCAGCTCCGGTAGACGGCCTTTGCCGAACACATTAATACTTTAAATATTACCATTTTCAATGTCAGTTTAACATTTTAACTAGAGCTTATAAGCACGCATCATCTACTTTTGCAACCGATCCAATTTTAAAATAATTTTGATTAAAAAAAATTGTTACTGTTTATACAGGGTATCTAAAACGGACAATTCTAAAATATAAGTCCATCATAAAGTTTTCGATACGGTGGATAGATCCGGAGATATGGGCAATTTAAAATTGGAAAATTCAACGTCTGAAAGAGAGCCGCGCTAATTGAGCGTTTGCTCTCTCCCGTCGTGGCTTCGACGCGTACGCGTGCACTAATCACTCTCGCGCTCTGCTGTTTCGCAGCGCTTGACATTTTATTGTAAATGTAATAATGAATAACGAAGACTTCTTTTTTAGTTGTTACATTTTATTAAAATGCAGTTTGAACTTGAAGGTTACCGACAGTTTAATCAATTGAACTTTTTAAATAATAAACTTTTTAAATTATTAACTAAAACTTTTGTGTAAATAAAAATATGATAATAAATGAAGGTGTTAAATTTAAAAACTAAGTAGATAATTAAGCGATAGAGCTGGGGAAGGTTCCGGGGGATGGATATCGTTGCAAATGCACATAGATATAGTATTTCTTATCCCCTTCAAGAAACCCCAATAAAAAATTGGTCAATGTTAAAAGTTTTCCTGCGAAAAATTGCTAAAGTCTGAATTTTTGAATTTTCTCCCCT